>VYXH01010352.1:384982-438327 GCA_013397275.1 Burhinus bistriatus
TGGAGGAATGTACACACACGGTTACTGTACCAGCGCTCACCAACCAGACCCCGGGCAGCCCCAGCCCGCTCCCAAGCTGCGACTGACTCCTCATCCCTGTCCCCCGGCCAGCTCCCCGCTATGGACTGGGCACAGCCTCACATGGGATAGAATAACTGTGTCCCGGGCCAGGAAATTAACCCTATGCCTGCCGGAACCAGGAAACCTGAGGATGACTGGTCTTACTATTAAAGACTGAGGCAAAGGCGGCATTAAGTACCTCAGCCTTCTCCTCATCCTTGTTGACAATCTTCCTCTCTGCATCCAATAAAGGGTGGAGATTCTCCCTGGGGAATCCCATTTCTCAATGGGGAAAAAAATTCAACCTACAAAAAAAGGGGGAAGACCAACAGATGTCCCATTATAATGTTTAGCCTGTAAGAAAAAGGCTAACATTTTGTCCTGATGACAACTGGAAACATCAAAATGGAATTCTGTCTATGTAAGGGCTTGAGAGAAAGCCAACAGTAAGAGTATATACACAGAGATCTATTACTTTTAATTCCTTTTTCTGAGTGCTGTAAATCAGTGGCTGTTTGGAAGAAATGCTGTAGCATTGAGCCCTATTACTGTCCACAAGTTGTAAAAGCAAATTTTTGCAGGGCTAAGGACTGTAGTTTGACAAGTGGCTAAACAGAACATAGACATTCAATCAAAGAGAAGGTGGTGAATAAATGAGGAGACATGGTCTGGAGGAAAGGATACACCTGGGAATTGGAAGAATTTAGAATTCAGTGCAATATAAGAAATTTTCTGCAATGCATTATTAAAGCTAGGGCACTTGTATACATTTTGTATTGTTCTGTAATTTATATCTCTGCCATTAACTTCCTCTGTCACCTTTGGAAATCACGTTTTGGGACCCAGACATTTTGGTAAGTCACTGACACATACATTTCTACAGGAATCACGGTATTATTAGGACACACAATTCTCTACTTAGTACAAAAAGTTCATGATAATATTTAATGTACTTCTGTGAATTAGCTCCAGAATCATAGATGTGAATGGAAGGTACATAAGGTTCTCAGTGGAAAGGCTTGGATCAGGATGGTTCATTGTGAGAACAAGTTGTAAGAGAAGGGTTGGCGACAACTGAGTAGCTCTCAAATAGGATAAATAAGCCTAGGGACTCTTTAACAAAAGTAGTAGGGCACTGTGTGCATTAAGTTGAATGAGGGAGGCATTAGCATAGAGGAGACTGGGATTTGAAAGTTCTGGGAAGGAAGAACTTGGGGTTAAGCTCTGGAACAGAAGGTTTGAAGTTCTGGGAGAGCTGGAGGCCCCTGAGGCAGGAGGTACTAAAAGCTGCTACAGACCCTGCATAGGATCTGGGGGTGAGGATATGCATATAGTCTTCCTGCTGTCCTTGTAGAACCCCCTCCCCACTTTATCCTCTTTTGTTACTTAGGATGAGCTCATTGACTCAGGCATGGGTCTCTGCTGCTGGGTCTCCATGGCTTTTAGACCTTGCTGGTGAGGACCAGCTGGCTTAGAGTGTGCATGCAATGAGCCCATCTTGTTCTACATCTACCTGCATAGACATATACCCTTAAACTGAAACAAACTTACATTAAGCACCAGCATTTGTTAAAGAATTGACAGTGAAGAACAATATTTTACCAGTGCAAGATAATGCTGGCAACATCTATATGGCCTTAGCTGGTGTTTGAAAGTACATGAAACTACACAAAATTGCTTATAAATAGGTTTCAATAACAGTAGGGAGCTAATTTCTTTCAAAGACCAGAATGCTTCTTACCAATTACTTTTTTCTGCCAGTGAGAGCACTGTTTATGCATTTAACTACCAAGCAAAGTGATCTAATACAGTATTAAAATGTCCATAGTGCTCTGTGATCTCTGTTGGTCTCAGTAAAGCCAGATAATTTCCAGACTTCTAAAGTTAATGGATCAGACCCCTCCTAAACGTGACATAAAAACATCTGTCACCTTGGGCATGTGCAAGGAATATTTTTGTCTTCTTTAGGTAGGTTATTCGTTATTTCTTGTCATCTTATTGTCCTGTGTCAATTAGTGTGTGTTCGAACATACCTCCTTTTCAGTGGATCTGGATGCCTAATAACTCTGAACTTTTTTCAATCGGGGAGAAGGCACTGTCACACAGAGAGTATATTTTAGATTTTAAGTGGGGTGAATGACTACTTTTAGCCTGAAGTGCTGTCTCATAAAAGAGGTCACAGTACCATCCAGTTTTGAATAGTGTTCTAGCTTAATCTATTGAAGGGGTAACACATATATCTTACTAATATACATCTGTCGTGCAGTTGTATTAAATATTAGTTGATAATTAGGAGCAGACTGCTGTCAACTTAGTTTTTGTTCTTTGAACTTCTCAAGTGTATTTTACTAGTCTCACATTTTTGTCTGTAATAAGGATGATAAAAATATGAAACATGACATTATTATATCAGTTTGTAATGTCAGTGAAAACAGTGATGAGATATATTATATTCCATTGTAAGCTCTTATATTTTTACAGAAGGATTTTTTGCATGTGTTGTATTGCTCTCTGAGTAATTAGAGAAAGGAAGTGTAAAAATTATTATATTAGGACCAGTAATAGGTATATTGTGACTATAAACAATCATAGTGGCAGATGTGTTTATGCATTTTGTGGCCTGAAAAATCATTGAGTCAAGTTATGCGGACTTCTGTTGAGGACAAACAGCAAGGAAAGAAAAGGCACTTTTTCTTAACTCTCTTTTCAAGGTGAAGTTTAAAATTGCATAGAAGATTTGATCTGTGGCTGCCTGAAAGTGTTGTTTTAGATTAGTTTCTTGTTTTAGCATCTCTTTTTCTAATTTAAAATAACATCTTTTCCTTGTTTTCCCTTTTTCAGAGAGAACTGGTGTAGCACAGCAGAAGACTTTATATCATGTTGAAGCAGCCATCCTACTGTGCAAATTTTATAATTGTAAATTACCTGAAACATATCTGAGAAACCAAATGTATTTGTCTTTCAGAGTTTGATTTATCTTTCCACAGGAGGTCTTATGTTATGTCTACATTGCAGCTGGGGGCATGATGGCAGCAACTATAACTGTACTTAAACTTGCTTTCATCCAGCTAGCTGTAGCATTCATTCCCCAAAAGTCCTACCTGTAGTCAAGTTTCTGAGAGTATATTCTCATAGGCCCGTACTGAAACCTGAGCTGCTAACTTTTGACTGCTTTGCCCTGCTAAATTTAAGCTACATTAGGTATATCTTTTTAGGCTGCACTCACGCCTCCCATGTGAAGGGTCTTAGATATATATTCAGATCCTGAGAATACTGGCCTGAGGGAGGTTTTACACAGTCTATTTTAGGGCCATAGTATTTTGTGGTTTTTACCATCAGAACAGAGGTAGGATGGGTAAGAGAGAGTGATTTTTGAAGAGAGAGGCTCACGCTTTAGAAAACTGTAGTCTATGTCACTACTATTGTAATAATCATACCACTATATGAAGAGCTGCTTCATCAAAGGCATTTTTTTCCAAATCAGAAAAAGGATGTTGGGGGAGTTGTCTTGAAAAGTTATTGGAGGAGATCACAACTTTTTAATTTCCAGTCAAGTTTTAGCATTACTATGCAGTATAACTTGCAAGAAAAATGACATGTAGTCACTACTGCAATGGTTATTTTCTCTGCTAAATACACTTATTAAAACATTGTATAATATAAATAAGGTATTTTCATATACTGCGTCAATCATCTATTAATATATTATGATATACGTTCTTCTTAAAGCAATGACTTTTGAGAGATCCGGTTTCTTCATCAGAAATATTTTAATTGTCCCTTTCAGAACCAAAACTGGGTTCTTTTACTGTTTTTACCATTAAGAATGCAATTTTTTTCTCCTTCAAAATTGAAAAGGAATGTAAACAGGGAGATTGGAATTGAAAGGTATTATTTTTAAAAGCCATGATTTTTTTTCAAACACCTGAGTTCCTATCATGCTTAGTATTCCTTTCTGAGAATAATGTATTTGTAAACCCAGGATTTTTCATCTCAGTATTTAATCTTCAAAATACTTCTCAACTTTCCCCTATTAATATGTTAGTAAGGCTGTTTACTTCATTATTTTAAAATATATTTTTTACATTCAAATAGTGTTATTTTAGAATAACCAGTTAAGACTTTTTCTAGTCCTGGTACCTCCACTTGCCTTCTCTAAAAGAATCATTGGGAGTTTTACTTCTGCTATTTAAACTACAATTAGTTATCACAGTAACACATCAATCTACAATTCAATAATATCAATATAATATAGAGAACCACTATCGATAACAGTATAGAGAACTATTTGTTTTACCCATCTTAGTTCTGCTGCTGTTAATAACTATTTGGAAAATAGTTATTAGTCTAGGAAAAGTATAATGCTTTTGGGAAAAGCAATGGTACTGCTTAATTAAGTAAACTTAATTTTCTATTGGATGGAAGTTCTGGTGGAAAAATTCTCTACCACTTCCTAATGTGAGCACTTTCATAATTGTTACCATTATTTCAATTTATGTGGTTACTGAATGATTTGATGTAACATCCCTGTGCAGCAGTTTTTGTTGTTGCACAGACAGTTCATGGCTGCTTGGGCCACCAGTTAAGTTGCCGTCTCTGCCAAAGTGCACTCAACCACCTGCCTTCGACAACTCCGTGTTAAGCAACTCCCCGTCTCCCCAGAGAACCTGGCTCTCTCACACCGTCCCCTTTCCAAATGTCTTCCCTGCTGCCACACGACCTCCCTTTCCTCCCAACCTCTTATTGCCTTAAGAGAAGGAAGCAGAACATCAAATCACCATTAGCAGATTTATGCCCTCTGCAAATCTATTATTGCTCAGCCGTTTCATCACACAACAGGCTGGCGTTGACAGAGAGAGGGAGTGAAAGAGAGTGTGTGTGCGTGCGTGCGTGCGTGTGTGTGCAACACTGTGCACTGTTATCAGTGCATCTAGGGACAGCATGCCTCAAGCCCCAGAGAATTCATGCCTCATGTAAATTAAGAAACTGATTTTACTAGGCTGCTTGATCTACTTCGGAGACAAAATAAAAATATGACAGGCAAAAAGCCATATTTTGCTGAAGCCAAGTGGTACCCAAACTCCACTCTCAAATGTTTCACATTTGTTGGTACGAAATGCAGAGATACTCACAAAATTTATAATGGAAAGACAGAGACATAGTCATTTGAAAATAGAGCCATATTTGTTTCTTCCCATGTATTTCCAGAAGTAGGACCTGGATGCTTCTATGAAAAGGAATCAGAGGAATTTTGATAATTAGAATTTTAAAAAGACAAAAGCTTAAGAAAAAAAAAATTAAATATCTTCATCAACATCCTTAGTAGGATAATACACAAACAAACATACGAATTGATGCAGCTCATACTCTGAAATGAGAGCAACTGTTAAAATTGATTTATAAATTTTGGAATTTAGTTCTGAGGAGGCTCCTTGGGGAAGCTAATGCTCAGTCCTGTCCTAGAATACAAAAATATTTGTCTCCCTGCTTTTCCTTCTTGATATTACTAACAGTGAGACTGTGAAATGAAGCCCATTCTTACCCCCCTCCAAAAGATTATTAAATGAGCAAAATTCTTTAGCATATTTTCTGTGTATACATTATTCTCACATGTATTCAAAATCAATGCACTTTACAGTAAAACTGATAACCATTTTTAAAAATTAGAATTTCTAAAACTAAATGATCCTTCTTCAGTGAAGGAAAACAAAGAAACCAAGTTGCTTTTTTCTCAAATGTAGGTCTCATCTCAGGAAGCAAGAGACTGTCTTTGCTCTGATAGTCAATTTATTATTTTTTGTTGAAATCCAGCAAATAATTGCACTAGCACTTGATATTACCGGCATGCTCTGCCGGTAGTTAAACCAGTCAGGGTTTTGTTTTCCAGTGCCATTTGACAGACAATGACAGAGAGTATGCGACCCTGGTACCAATTAGCTCAACTGCAAACTGTCAACGGTGCATTTAGTTATTGATTAAAAGTGATTCGCTAGTCAGTAATGGAAGACATTTGTTAGAAGTAAAAAAAGTAAAAATTTGTATCGCACAATAAGTAAAATTCCTAAATGTTTCATTCTGGTTTAACTCATGTTTTTTCTCTGTAATTTAAAGAAAAAATCCATTCATTTTACAGATTATATGCTGGAAACAAATAACCTGCTTTGCTTTTCTGTTTACCTGTAGAATAAGCGTTCTGATATCTTAATGGTTCAGCAAAAGATTCATTCTGAGATTTCTTGAGTTAGCAGAAAGACTTTCTTTTGATACACTCATCATAAGCCGTCAGGAAGCAATAATAGCACATAGCACTTTTCGTCTTTAAAGTACTTTAAACATTAATTAATTAATGATACACCTTCATTGACGCTAGTGGCGGATGGTTACATATTGTCTAGCATGGGACACTGCCTCCAGTACAGATCCAACCGAGTATGCAGTGCTTTCTCTCATGCAATGTTACAAAAGAGCAGAAAAAGTGATAAAAACTGCTACAAAGAACAGTTAAATTGGAAGAGTTTTTCTAGCTGGTGGTATATGAGCAACATTCCAGTCAGCTTTGTTTCCCCACCTAATAACCTGCATCCCTTAGAGCTGGGCCACCGAAGGTCAGCTTTGACATGAGTGTGAAGTGAGACTCATACTCAGTCTTTTGGATACATAGCAAAAATCCTCAGTCCCAGTATAACTGCACCTTTTAACAGCAATGATGTATGTGTATTTGTTGCAACATGGTAGGGCAAGCTGAGAAGAGATGATTGCATTTAAAACAGATACAGTTTTCTGATACAGTTTTCTACTAAATTCACTTGGCAAGTTGTTTCTGTAAGCCTGACCTCAGTAAGCATCTGTTCAGTAACTAAAATTCCAAGGTTTCCTATTCTTTTCTGAGAAATACCCTGATGGATTCCTTGCCCAGCATCGGCCTTTTATCATTCTGCCTCTTCCTGCCTTTGATAAACTCCAGTTATTTCCCATGTGTCCTCTTGAGGGTAGAGATGTGTGAAATTCTATAGTGTGATGGCATTTCTGATCTTTTACTCAGATTTTGATTGAATGGACTTGAATATATCATGATGTAAGGCCAGAACCCAGAATGCATAGTTGAGTGAAGACACTGTACCCAAGATTTTTGTGTCCTAGCTTCGTGATACCTGAGTGTGTGACACCTTCTCTGCCTTCACCCAGTACTTTCTGATCACATTGGCCAGTTTCAACCAAATTTGGTATGTCAGGAAATAAGAAACATATCATTTATGGTATTTACGAAAATAGATAGCTGTATAGAGAAAAGACATCTTATTAGTGTTCCCATGGAGAAAACTGCTAATAAGCTCACTTCTTCGTAGACATGAGGGAATCCAGCAAAATATTTGTTTTGGATTAAGAACATATGAATAATACAGTCCCTCCCTGGAGGCATTAATAAATGTAAAGGTTCAAGGAAGGTTATTTTTGCTTTGATCTTTCATGACATCACTGGACTTCAAATTAATTTTTTGGTCGTTAACTTCACAGAGCTACCAGCTGATTTTCTCACTAATTGCCGAGTAATTTAAGCAAATCTGGTAATTAAAGTTTTTACAGAAATGAGATTGTTCAAATGACTTATTTCCACACATCTTGTCTAAATCCAGTTCCTTCCAATTCATCTTTGGACTTTCCTAAATGAAAAAGTTGCACTGATATAACTCGAACTAGCTTTAGTATCTATAGGGTTGAAGTATTTCTGTATTAGATTGTTTATTTAGAATATTTTTTTAAAAAAAAAAATGGGGCGGGAAAGCAGAATCAGAAGAATTCTGTAAATCCTACCTGGATTTGATCCTTATGGGTCCCTTCCAACTCAAGATGTTCTATGTTTCTATGATTTCTTTCCTCACTACTATAAACCATCATTGCTAGCTGATCTTGATTGTTTTAGTCAAAAACTCCAGCCATAATTCACTGTGTTAACTGTATCAACAAGATTTCACTGCTGAGATAATGAAATATATTTCATTTTAAATATAATCATAAATTTCGTGGTTACACACAGCATGTGGTATGTCTGTTTGTTTCCCCTGGAGGGAAGATATATCGAATATATTAAGTTCCTACAAGTTTCATGAAAACAGCTGGATAGAAAAGAGATGCTGTTGGTGAGGAACAAGCTGAGCCTGACTTATTACATCTGCCTGATTATAATTTTTGCTCTCCCACCTATTTCACATACCTGTAACATACTTTTCCATATATGCAGTGGGTTAATGCTTTATTTCCACTGTATTCAGTTGGTTTGTCCAGTTTTTTACTTTTGGGTTTTTTTCACTTTCTTTTTTTTCTCTGTACTTTGCCTACAGTTTTGTGGTTCATCATTTCCTGACAGTCTTTCCACTTCAGTCTCTAACTGAATGACAGAGAGGAGCCATCCAAGAGCCGTCCTTCCTGACAACCTGCACGACTCCTCGGAATTGGATCTTTTTCCTCCCTGGGAATTCACATTAAACAAAAAAATCATCATGTAAAATTACTTCTTTCTAATTAGCTATTCTTATGAGTTCTTTCTAGTTGTCAGTAGAAATTCAAGTTATATATGAGAATTCCTAGCATGAGATTCCAGTGCCCTGGGGTAGGACAACCAGTTTCCAGTTCGTTAGGCCTTTATGTTCTTGACATGTGATTCTTAAGTGTAATGAAATATACAAAATCATAATAAACATTTCTATGGGTTATCTCAATTGTATTTGTATCTGTTTTACTTTGTCGATACAATGGCAATTTTCTGCATAGCACATATTTCCCAAAGCTGCATATTTTGGCTATCTCTTTTTTGCTAAGGTTATGGTGGTTTCTCTTTCACCAGTTTTTGAAAAATTATTAATAACTTCTTAAATATATTTCATTTTATTCTTTTTGTCTCATTGGTCAAGCTTCTTTTGATTTGCACTATGCTTTAGAATTGGGATTAACCTACCAAAAACTGGTTAAGTGCCTTCTATATGTAAATTGAAGAGCAAGGGAGATATCTTCTTACCAGCAAGTCAGATGCAAGGTCTGACAAACAATGTACTAGCAAAGTGGAAGAGCACTTCTCAATCTGAAGTGTATTCCGGGAAGTATTAATGACATATCCCATAAGGCTCCAAGAAACCCCAGATAATTTTCCTCTGATTCTGGGATAGGGCAATAGCTGATGATAGTGGTAGTGGCTGATCTGCCTCCCCTGTGCAACTCCTGCAGACTGAATGAAACCCTGTTCAACCTCCACTACTATTTTTGTCCCCAGTAGGTATCCCCTGAGACAACACCAGGCAGAGGTCGGGACATAGCTTATTCCAGAGACTGTTCCCAATAGACAGCATGGACAAGACTTCACCAAGCTGGGCTCTTTCTACTGTACATCATCTTCCAACACGAAGCTCTCACCAGGCTTTGCAACCTCTAAACACTCTCATGCTCTTATGCCATACCACAGAGGAGGTGATAGATGTGTTCAGCTTCATGATATGAAATAACACCATTCCTCACATTGTTGCATACAACATAAACTGGAAGAGCAAACAAAAAATACTCATCTAGAGTCAGGCATTCCTCACAGGGAAAAAAAAAAAATTACCCCAAGCCAAATACTATGTCATGTGGACACAACCACTCAGTGTTGTCTGGTCTCAAGGTCAAAACCAGTTCCTAGGCCTTCTGGCACTACAGAATCCTTTTTTAGGAATATGAAAACAGCTTCTTGGCTACCATCTTTCATCCTCCATTTCTTGTGCTACCCAATTTTCTTGTTTTCATGCAGAACCCTGGTTAACAATACCTTCTGGATCAGCTGTTCTTAGGCAGCAAGTATGACCATGTTCTTCCCTTTGGGAGGCAGTAATTGATGATGAACAGACTAAATTGACAGTTTTCTTCAAATGAAAATATTATTTAATCTAAATAACAGGTTCAAGCATTGTATTGATGAAAAAGGTATTTAAAACAGCACTCTGCATACACAAATATCAGTCATAGCTGAACGTCACTGTTTGGTAAAGACACTTGTCTTCTCTACTTCAGTATCAGTCCTTTGAATAGTCCTTCCATTCTTTTTCCATTTTGAGTTTCACTTTTGACTGAATTTCTGGTTTTCAGCCTGATTTTTGGTTTGGTTTTTTTTTTTTGGCCCAGTCCATTGAAAAATAATTCAGTGAATTCAGAAGGTTGAACTAACCTCTCCAGTGACTCATCTTCAAACTACCCTCAAATGTTTGCTGTGGGATGTTATTCTGAGTCATTGTTTTGCATTCCCACTTGCTTACCAACAGGCTCTCCTGATTTAACTCTTAATGAAAAATGACATTCTCCCTAGAGAAGAGGAGTCTGATGGGAAATGAGTCAGGCTGGAGAACTTTAGCTACAGATACACTTTTTTATTCAATTAAATCAATATGATCAACCCATGGTCACTCAATCCAAGACTTTTTTGTTTACTCTTTTACTTCTAGCTCTTTTTTAATGACCTCATTATTTAAGAAAATCACATTTAAAATAGAATAGTCTCATTACAGTTCGATGACTACAGTAGAAGAATCTGTAGGCTGTCACACCTATTATTATACTTGCTGCAGAACACCCTAACATTGGTTTTCTACTGTCAGAAGCTAGTTTCTCATAATAAAATATCCTTGGCAGTATTGATACCTTTAATAATGTTATTCATATTCATATCCAATTGTGGGGTGTCTACCAAAGCACTACCCAGATGAGTCCCTTTTACATTTACTTCCAAAGTGGTTTTGAATCAGAAAAACAATCTGTTCTGTTTTGCTATCTTTCATCTCCTAAAGTGTATGAAATCCTTGCTGACTAATACCATCTTAGAGTTATCTTTTATATATACATATACGTATGATTTAAGAACACTGCCCATCCTTCAATAAAGGTGATCTAGATGGGGAAGTTATTTCACTTAAACTTAGGGGGGTGGAGGGTGTGCGTCTATATAATTCAGTAAAGCTTTTTAAGTGCGAGTTGCATAAAATACAAAAGAGTATTAGTATTTCTTGCATTATTATCTGTTGGGTTTTTTGAGCAGATACAGAGCTTTGACTAATTACACTGTGTACTGATTATACTTCTGTCTGCTAAGCTCTTTCCCTAATTTATTAAAGTCTTGCCTTGTCAGATAAACTGACATCAAAGGATTCTCTTAAAAGAAATTAAAAGACTAAAGGTCTGAATTAAGCCAACACATATTTTAATGGAATAGGTTCTCAATGAACAAAAAGATAAATGTAGCTGCTTGGTTATATGCTTCTATGGTATATCTGTGCCATTGCTTATTTGGATGTAGTTAGTCGTACAAAAAATGTCTTTGCATATCTCAAGTTTCCTTACAGTTTGTTTCTCAAGTCTCTTAACAAGTTTGTGTGGGTTTACCTCTTCAGTTCTGCTGTGACCTACAAATTTATTCAGAGTTGAATTTACACCAAAGGAAGCCCTGACAAAGAAAGAGAAGAAGCAGCAGACATGCACAGAAGGCATGCTACAAAGTGTTTGCTACTTTGCAGATGAGTTGGCAAAAATGTCTTAGAAATCTTGAGAGCCACAGCTTAAAGAATGACAGATGCTTGATTATTTCACACACACTGAAAACATTAATTTGAAAAGAATTAAAAACTAATTGCCCCAATCAACCTGTACAATGATTGCAGTTTGAGTCATATTTTTGGGTCCTTTTACACGTGCACAAGTACATTCTTGTGGGGACAAGTCTGACTACCTTCCCCTTCCGTTCCATGGAAACATCATTTTGCCAATCTCAGACTAGGGCACACTTACTAATAATGTTAATCTGATAGACCAAATGTATTTGATATCATGCCTCCAGAATCACCTAGGATGCAGGCAAATCAAATTGATGCCATCAAAACCAAGCGTTGTTTACTCAAAGGTATGCAGCTTCAAAGACAGAAACTTGGGTCTTCTCACCTAAGGTGAAACCCTTCATTGATTAGAGAAATCTATTTAGTCTAGTTTGCTTTGTCTTTGGATTGTGAAAGGCAGATTTAACTTCTGATTTTTTAAAAGTGTCCCAAAAATCATAGGGCAGATACTGACCTAAGTGCAAGTCCATGAGTTTCCATTTTAAGCACAGAGCATCTAGTGCCATTTGCGGTATCGTGCTTGAGCCCTGCCAGTCCGGAAGACTATGGGACTCCTGTAGGTGATGTGTGGAGGACAGCCCCGGGTGAGTGCTTCAGATACACCAGAGAGTCTCAGAGGGCACTAGACACCTTAATTTAGCTGACTGAATTGATCACCCTATGTCTTGTCAGATTTTGTCATTACTGGAGGTTATCAGTGTTTTGTTTCTAGCCTAATTTTGAAAACATCTGCCTTCTGTTTTAGACATCTGTGTTTATAGCATGTCAGTACTGTAACTGGCACACAGCAACCATGTTATTTTTACACATCAAGAACATTTGAAAAGTTAGGCCATTTAAAACATGTATCTTTTTTTCTCCTGGATGACGCTGTTGATTAAACTCAACTTCAGGTGAAGCCTCTATTTTAAGCCTCAGAATCATTGGAAACTAAAGTACCATACTACTTATGATTTACTATGAATGATGTTCTTGAAAAAAATAGAGACTCTCACATCTGCTCTTCAGAAAATGGAGGACATGACAAAAAAGGGGGGGAAAAATGATCCAAAGCCTCACTGAGTAATTTTTATGGTACGCCATTTGTAAGATAGTTCTGTCAGACAGGCATAGCAGCTAGAAACATTTAAGGTTAAGAGATACTGTGGGCCTAAATCTTCAGCTGTAACTTATGTGAATAACCTCCGTGGAACTGTAAGTCCTCCACAGCAGTTTTAAAGGATTAATATCATTTTAAACCATAGACATTTTTGAATGAATTCTCAGTTCTCACTGAGAAGTCGCTGAGATTTTCTTTTACAAAGTGCCATGTTTTTGTTGATATGAATAAAGAATAACTCTCAAGGAGTTAGAGTGATGACAATTGTTGTATAATCAGTTTTCAGATAACTCCATCAAACTGCTTCTGTGTATCACTTCGTATGCCACAGCTCAGAGACAAACAATTTTTATTTGTAATAGGGTGTTAGGGATTTTTCCCTTTTTTCATGCAATAAGAGAATAAAATCAAAATGACCTACTTAAGAAATAGGGATAAACCAAAACAGTAAAGTCTTTAAAATACAGGCACGTGTACCTATGTGCAAAACATGCCTTAGAGTTGGTACTGTCTGAAATTATACGATCACAAAACCTGTTTTCAAACTATTGAAGTGTGATTTAGAATGTGAACATATTTGTGTTCAAGAGAATACAGTATTTCTTTCCCATGCTATTTTTTACCTAAATATGGTAGTTGACCCTTTTATCAACTAACTTAGCCTGACAAGTGTTTAAACAAGATTTTAAGTGACCCAGCTCCATTTTGCTTCTCACAGAGAGCAATATCTAAAATTGATAACTTTTGGATGGCCAATTAATATGCTGACCAATCACTATCTCTATTTTGGTTCCATAAATATTTCCTTTTCTGTTTCATTCTGGTTATGTGCAGTGAGCAACAAATTATTTTCCAGCAATTTGATTATTTGAATGTCTTTCTCTTTCACTACTCATTGGTAATAACAGTGATGACATTTGTTGGCAGGTTCAAAGGTGGATGGGCATTTCCTGTTGTAGCAACTGTTCCAGTTACAGTACTGACATGCTGTAAATACAGATATCTAAACCAGAAGGCAGATGTATCTAAATCATCTGCACTTATAATTAGTTAGAAAACAAGAAAATTAGAAATCTTGTGATTTTATAAAATTGATGATTGTGTTACTTAGAGCTACATTCCCAAATTAGCAGAAGGTGCCACTTAATTTGCAGCTGAGATTTGGCTATTTCTGAGATCCTAGTAGCTCAGTCTAGAATAAGTGGACAAAAAGCCACACTCGCTTAGGAAAAGCACAGTTGTTTCAGATAACATGTTTCCACAAGCAACAATTCTTTACGCTTGAGTTCACTGACTTCAAGGTTTAGAATACTGGCATAGGAATGCCTCTGTTTGACACCCACACTCCTTCTTTACTGACCTGAGTCAGTGTCTTTTTTTAATGACTGGTAGTTTTCAAATAGCCTTTCCCACATGCCATCCCCTTTGCAGAGTGAAGGATATCACTTCTCCCTCTTGCTGGGAAAGCAGGAAATTTCTCTCTTCACAACAGCTCCAGCCTTAATAGTTTACAATCACACAGGACAGAAGAGGACACGGAAATAAAAGGATTACTTGCAGGCAGCCAGAAAATGTATTTAAGCTCCATGTAAAAGACCCCTGAATTGCACTTGAATGTCTTAATTCTAAGTCCATTTCCTTGACCAAAAGACCACATTAATCTTCTGACTCATGTTAGCATATCGATTCCATGAGACCTTTAAGAGGCTAGCTCTCCACTACCACCTAATATTCTAACTGCTGTATAATTTTACAGGCAGGTGAACCTGAAGTCACCTGGGCTCTTTTGAAACACTAAAATTTTAGGCATATTTTTTGAGCTTGCATTAAAAGTTGGAATTTCTGTTTGCTGAAACCTAAAACAGCAGGTTATACTTAGAGTTTTACTTTATGAAGCTATCAATATTTGTGTTCTCTGTAATGGTTCTGAAGATTTGAGAGAAATCATGAAAGAAACCCTAATGATATATAAAGCCAGTGATAATAAGCAAATAGTTAAAATAAATTTTAATTGTGAGATAATTAATTAAGCTTGCAAATGTAAATGAAGGAATACTACTTCATTTCTTAGCATTTGGGTAATTTTGCATGCCTATGCTAGAATATAATTTTCAGTTCTTTTTCCACCCATTTTGATGTAAATAAAGATGGTTAGGTGGCAAGAGCGGTGAATGTAACTGTCCATTTGAGTTTGACACCATTCCACTGAGACTGTTTCTAATATTCTTTCCAAGTGTGCTATTTAGCTACACTGAGGATTCGTATTTACATGCCAGTAGTAGGAAACCTTTACACCTACGTTTAAAAAGAGCTCTTACTATTCAATTTCATTGCTGCCAAAGAAATAACTGACAGGTGGTTAAAGATAAAGCCTAATTTCTGGAACTTAATCCTGACAACATGAGGGCTATCTATTATTTCTTAAAATGCTTGAATTGAGGAGCTTTCCACCCTAATGGGAATTTGCTTTGAAAGTTGCATTTCAAAATCTAAGGATGGTGTTAGAATAGACCCCGTCTTTTGTCAGACTTCCTTGATCTTGTTAAACAGCACATTAAGTCTTCTCTTTGGCAAACACTTTCTGCTTCATATAATGTAATCAACATCTACTATCATGCAAAAGTATCAAAGCGTTTTGAACATTTAGGAAGTGGATCAACATGCATTTCATGAAATTTCCAACTGCAGAAATTTCAGCATGCAACAAAGGTGCAAAAAGCAGCAATCTAAAATTCAGAGCTGTTGGGGTTCAGTTCTTTGTCGCTTATGTTGCACAAACTGGATGTTTACATGCACAAAGATTTATTAGTGGCCTCCATAGCTGATGGCATAGATTGACTCTAATGGTGGAAGTTACTTTCTGGGCAAAAAAAAAAAGAAAACGAAAGAGGGGGAAGAGAGAGGGAGGAAAAAAGTGAAAGGGAAAACTCGTCAATGGCTGTCAGGGAAAAGAAAATGCAAGTTACAGAGCTGCAGATAAAAGGCACATAGCAGCACTAAAGGCTAGGACGCTGCAACACACTGATATACTCCAAGGTGTAAACTAAAAGGTACTACATTTTATTTGGCATATTTATTTATGCACAGCTTTCTCAAAAACCTAAAAATATTTTTGAGATTCACCTTTGCTCACAATATAAGAATTGCTGGCCAGCTACCCAGAAACGCTGTGGGAGTAACAGGTGATGCGGACTACTAGGAAGAGGAATGAGTACAGAAGTTCCAGGAGACACTTTAGGCATTGTTCACTTCCATTCCTGAAAGAGTTTTGTAAGGAGTAAGGACAAGGTGAAATCTGAGGTTAAGACGGCTTTGACAGAGCACATAGCTGACAGCTGGTTATAGGTTGTGTTTCCAGAATTATCCTCATTGCATATTATATAACAAGTTACTGTAAAGGAAAAAAAAAAAAGGTGCTTATGAAAGAAAGCAGGTAGGTTCCTCATTTATCTAAGGATGTACTTCCCAGAAATAAGGGAACCTGAACTCTGTTAGGACTCTGTAGACTCAAATGGACGTGACACCATGATAGCGGTACTGAAGGGCTGGACAGACCTTTGAAGGAAGATGCTTGCTTAAAGACAAGATAGAATGCAGGACTATTTTAAAGCCATTTTTTGACTCCGTAAGTCAAGAGGTGTTGCTTGGAGAGCAAAACCATATAGCCAAAGCAGAAGGAAGTTGAAGCACTAGCTGCATGTCTATGACAATAAAGCTATCATAGGTGGGTTGTGTTCTACCAACAGAACAGTTATTGTCCTGAGTGAGCAGAGTATTTAGGTACAAGCTTCATTTTGTATGAAAAGCAAACGTACATACATTTTGTATGAAAAGCAAACGTACATACATTTTGTATGTAAAAGTAATCACACTGAAATTGCAAGGGTTGAATGAATTTTCTGTCTGAAACAAAAGAAGTGCTTAAGAGCTACACTGGGTCTGGGCCCATATAAGGAGTTAAGTCAGATAGAACCAGATTGGACAGAAAAGTCCTCCTACAAAGACAAGATAATAAAACCTGGAAAGACTGTAACATTTGAATAGTTTTGTCCTGATTCACCACATAAACAATAATTACAGGGAAAGTCAGCTGCATTAGACTCGCCTAAATCTGTAACAGTTTGCAAGAGGGAACCATAGCATCTGGAGAGGCAGAAATTACTTATACACTTTAAGTAAAATAGAAACAGATAGGAACCAGTAATAAAAATTAAAAGAATACAGACATTCTCCTGAGATACTTGGAAAAGTGTATGTATGAGTGTGTATGGACACATGTATGTGATGCTTCTGCATTTTCACTTTCTTCTACATGTCCTACTTCCAACTCACATGCCTGACTTGTGTAGGAGACCGACAGAAAAACTAGATGTCTCAAAGTTCCGCCTGCTGCCATACATGATGACAAAGAGGGTACACGCTTGGTTATCAGAGCAACCAGACCCTGTTTCTCATGGCTGTGCTATACCAAGTGCTGCCCAAACGACAAAGGCAGGAAAAGGGTCTCCTGTTTCTTGTGACTGTGCAATACCAAGTGCTGCCCAAGTGACAAAGGCCTATACAGTAACGGTGTCAAATGATGATTTGCTGAGCAAAGGTGACCATAGTGCTGATGGGCTGAATTGCAAGTCGGCAAGGACTATAAACTGGTGCTGTGCCTTACCCCTATTGGGACCCTCACCACCGTCACGACTTGAGAACCATAGATCAACAGGACACCGCTGACTCCAGAGGACTGATGGGACGCCACAGACCTGGGGTGGCGACTATACTCTTGCTGTGCTCCGTAATACTGCTTCTCCTTTCTACCTTTTCTTTACTTCTGCCTTTACTCTATCACTCATCTCAGTGACTATTACTGGGAAATAACAATAAAGCCCTAATGAATGGCATTTGACCTCGTTTGTGTCTTAATCTCATGCTTGGAATTATTACGAACTTCCCCCAGACCCTCGATCGGACCGTGACGTAACAACTTGCCAGAGGCTCACCCTAAACAGCATCTAAAGAGACTGGCAGGTGAGCCCAATGGGCTCAGGGTATCAGTCACTGTGATGAGATCCTCACCAGAGACTGCTGCAGCTCCCGCCTGGTCTGCGTAGTGCTGTTGCCTTTCCCTGGAAAGCAAAGCAAGGAGCAGAGTGGTGTAGTGCTGAGCTGCACCCAACGCGGCGCGAGGACGCAGGTGGGAAACACACCGCAGCTTCAGCGTCAGAAGCAGGCTTGCAGCCCACGTTTTAGAGATGCACAAATGTCAAGGAGAAGAAAATATTAAGCAGATGAAAAGGACTGATAACAAAGAATTCTTCTCGAATCTCTGGGGCATGATTTTCAAAGACTCTGCCTTGTACTAAGCAACACTCCCAGGGAATTTGCTGAAATTTTGCTACTGATGTCAGTGAAAGTAAAGTTAGGCTAAAGCTGATCACTCATAAAATCTGCTCATTGCTATGTCCATGGGTATCTTGACTAGATTACTCCCATTTTCAGATACTGTGCGTACTGTGTGTTTCCATGCTTTGCATTGTCGTTAAGGCAGCTACTGCTTTTTCTTGTGGCATTTCTCAGGTTTTCTATTAAAATTTCGACTGTAATGTTCAGTTCCAAAGGCAGGGGAATTTTTTGTTTTGTTAGAATACGGAAATTTGACTCTCTTCTGTGCCTGAAAGATTATTAATGATAAGAAATTTTACTATAGCATAATTGTATATTTAATTTCTAATGTAATGTATTTTATTAAGTATTTTTTTCTTATTTTTTGCTTATTGTAAGCAAGACAACTAAGCAACAAGAAAACAAGAATGTTATGTGAGTTCTCTGTTCTTCAGAGAGATTACAATTTTTCTTCTCCAACTATTTGTTGCTTACATAAATGTATAAAGTATTTAGGACCTACCTCCTAGGATGAATTGGTATAGTACCATTGAAAACTACGTCTTCTAATATTCACGCAGTGTTGTTGCCACACTACATTGCCCAAGAAGCCTCCACATACTTGCCCCCGTGTAGAACTATTTCTAAATGTAGAACTATTTCTAAATCATTAATAACTAGCTTCACACTAACCAGTTCAGAACTGTAATGAATCTGATCACATTTATCTTTTTCACTTTATGTTGTGTATATGAATTACAAATCATAGTATAATGTAAATATATTTAACTTTAGAAAAGCTACCTTTGTTTCGTATGTGCAGTTTAGGTGATGATTTATTGCACTTATTTGTTCTTGGGGCATAATCAATATTTTATTATCTGGAAAGAGGGAACAGTGCTACAAGACCATAACCAATCTCATTCATGTTGGTATATCTCTGAATATTTTTTTCAATGAGAAGACTGTTCTCAAAGTACAAGACAGAGGTTCCCTCCAGATGGCAAACTATGCAAAACATATCTGTGGACTGCAGAGTCTCTGACTGAAATGTACTAGTTCATTTAAAAATAGAAGGCAGAACTCTGATTATCCTAATGAAGAATGTGGTCCTCAGCTAATAATAAACAGGTCAATGTTAACATTGGTGTTTGTAAAAATTATCTTCTATTGATATTTTCATTCATGCTGTTTACAACACTCAGTTCCTCTGAAACCATTCACTATTTTATGTTACGTCACACTATGTTGTGTGAAACTGAGATACATGCCACAGCTATTCACATGCTGTAAAATTACTTCTTATATAGCTGCAGTCATTGGGTCTGTTGAAGGTAACATGCTAGGTTCATCTCAAATGATGAATTCCATTTCAATTCCATTTTTTTCCAACAAATCAAGGTATATAAAAGCAATGTATACAAGTACATATTGTGCTCTCTGTAACCATATCCATGAAACTATTCAAAACACAGAGCTGAGTTTACATCATGTCTTTGAACAAGTAATAAGTGACAAGAAGTCAGTACTCAGTGGTAAACTTTCCTAAACTCTCTTATGGCTAAACTGAACAGACACTTGAGGGAAGGTACATGAGGATCTCTTCATTTTCTGAGCTCTCATTCACTCACACTAACAATGAATTAGGACGTGGAAAGCAAACAATAAATTACTTTCCTATATTGAAAATTATCACTCTTTCCTCATGAGCAGGAGTAGCTTGGCACTACTGTTTGAATTACTATGGAATGATGCCCTGTTTATGGAGTAGGCAGTCACTGCTGATTCTGTGTGATGACTTTCAGACAACATACTCTGAGCCTTTCTGTAATTTAAATATTAAACAAGCACAGTAGTCTGTAATTCCTGTGTGCCTGACAGTGATCATTATGTTCAGAAAGGTTTTAATGATACAGCTATGTCACTGTTTTGCTTCAAGAGTGTTTTCTTTTACATAAGCTGTCCTTAGAGTATAAACTTTTATTTGTGACAAGGGATCGTGGTGAAACTGCCAGCTAGAGAAACTAAGCACAAGAGATTTATTACATTCATTGGAACTTTGAAAAGACATATAAATGCTGTCAAATCTGGATTGACAAAAGTTATGTGTCTAATGCTCAGAAAAAATATAAGAAAACAGATTCATTTTTATCTTATTTCCCTTATACCAAAGCAGCTATGTATTTCAAGATATGATTATTGTTTGAGATGGGACAATTAAATGCAATGCTTTTTAAAAGAGAAAAATTCAAAAGTGTGCCAAAGCTATACACAGATGATATTATTCATTTAAAAAGTACCAGAAAATGTATACACAATAGTACAGTTTCAAAGTCTGACTTTTATCAAATAACCATAATAATGATAGAAAACTCAGATGACTACTGTACATTCAGGAGCATAGTAAGCAGCTTCAGTCTTCCCATCTCTGAAACTGAATGGGAGCTTTATCTCCACCTCAGCAGAGGCCCAAAAGAAAGCATTTTCTTTTAATGAAAGTATCTACTAAGGAAAAACTTTCTGGAACCATATTTGCTGTGTTCGCACCAAAGAATTAAATAGCAATTGAAATCTCTAGTATTGTATAATAACACATTTCCTCCTGGTCCCAAAATCCACATTGAAATTACAAAATTACTGGGCTTCCTATATCTCATGATACAGTTTTGACTGGTAGACTTATACACTTTTTTCTCCCCAGAACCCTGTCTGCTGAAGTGCAAGAGTAAAGAGTATTCCTTGAAAGGATAGCTTGATGTCATTTTACTTGTTTATTCTTTGTTATTCTAGGTATATGGATCCATTCATTATTTACTGAACATGTTCTGAACACAGAATTGTTCATTCTCTCATGAGCTTTTCTAAATGATTGCCAGTGCATCCAGTGCATTTTTTAAAGATGCTAATGAAATTATCTACACAGTCCTTCTGTGAGGTAACTCCATTTCACACATGGAGAATTATCATAAATAGCTTAATGCCAAAATTATCCAAAGTATCCATTCTTCAGGGTGTTAATTTGAAACACACAGAGGTGAGTTTTTCAGAATACTTAGTACTTTGATAGCATTTGTATGCATTTTACATCTTTATATGCTGAAAGCAGAGCTGCTTGTTCCTTTTGCAAAACAGAGCTAAGGTGTGTTCTTTGAGGTATCCAAAAATACATACTGACAGTCTAGTTTAAATGAACTGACCAGCCTCTTACAAAGGCACTCTGTGGCAGAAGTAAGGATGTCCTCCACTCCTCTGGGGCATCAATCTTTTTTTTTNCGGGGACCAGCTGCTTGAGGACCCCAGGCTTAATTTTTTTTTTTTTTTTTTTTTTTGCCTTGTTCACTGAGCTTCTGAATGGATGCAACAGGCAGACTGCGAACCCATGATTATTCTTGCCCTACTACTGTCCTGGCCACTAGTTCCTTACTTTTTTTTTTTGTTCTTCATACTTAATAAGAGAAGACACATTCTGTGAGCATGTAGTCCTTGTGGGGGGAAAACATTTCTGGAGCTGTCTCTATTCTCAGACTATCCTTTTTGCCTCCATCTTTTCCAACCCTTTTGGAGTGGTGGAGAAGACCACCATGCTCCTGCGAGCACTTTCTTTTTTTTATTCCTTTCCATGGGTGTAGTGAAACCCATCTCACTTTCAGGCTCTTACCTTCCTGACCTCATCCCTCCTGCATCACTCCAACCTCCTTTTCCTCATGTTCCTTCTTCTTAGCTCTTCTGCTCTTCCTCCCTCAACCTCCAAATCATTCCAGCACCTTTTCCTACCTCCTGTCCTCCTTCAAAATCCTTCTTCCATTGCCTAGCTATCCAACTCTGCTCCCTTTTCCCCTGGCTGACTAAACTCTTGGCATTCGGCGCACACCTCCCTCCTGAGGATGCCAGCTCTCATCTCAGCACCCTGCTGATCCACGGCACCCTAAAGCACTTCAGGGACAAATAGTGTTGGCAATTCTCAGGAGGGCGCATTGCAGCCCGGTCAGGTCATTAGTGCTTTCATATGTCTTCCTGATTTCAACCACCTGTGACCATGTCTTCATCCTCCCCCTGGATCACCATCCCTCGTGCTCTGTATTTGTGACAGTTTAGTTAGTACAGCCTTCCAGGAAGAAATGTGTATGGTACATCTCCTGGAGGAAGGAGGAGGAAGATGTGAAGGAGGACATGGCATCAGGCACTTAACAAAAGGGAACGGCACCAAGTGCTATCCCTTAGGGAACTTGGCCATCCTTATCCTTACACATGTTCACCAGGAACTGTCTCTTGCCTTTCCACTTAGTCACTTGACAGGATTGTCATATCCCACTAGCTTCAGCTCTCAAGAGCTCATCCCACTTCCCTGGAGCAAATGAATACACTCAGGTTTCCACCAGTGATCAGCAGAGGCCTCTGTGAAGCCAATCAGCCCTGCTTTCCTGCAAGCTTTCTGGAATCAGATTCTTCTTGCATTCCCCCTGTTGCTACCAAATACTGTCAACAGCCTAGATATACTCTACATTCCCAGTCCAAGGTAGTACGCACAAATGAGCTGAGAGTAGAGGGGTCATGGCAGGAAGTGCAGAACATTAATTGCCACCTGCATATTGTAATTTGTTAATGGTTTATCAGTTGGCCAAGTTTGGGAGAACATTAACAAAAATAATAAATTATGGTTATTTTATTATACTTAATAAAATGAGAAAGCATGGCATCTTTCAAAAGAAAAAAAAAAATCTCTGCTTTAAGAGTGTTAGTAATATAAGGAATGAAAATGTTTTCCCTAATCTCTTCCTGGGCAAAGGCTAAAGTACTTTAACTGATATTTCCTCAGCAAATTCTGTCTTTAGTAGGCATAGCATGGAAAATTCCAATCTAAGCGGTACATTAAGTTTGACAAGATTAAAAGTAATTACAGACTGAGTTTTTTAATGGAAACTAGTAGGCTTCCTTCAGTACAGACTTTACTACTTACACCACCTGTAACAAACAATTTTATTATATAAGCATAAAAAGCAAAGCTGTTGCTGATTTGTACCACTAGAACACTTTGAACTTTTATATTTTTCTAATACATTGTACACACACAAGATTCTGTGTAAACGCATTTAAAAAGTCTTTAAAGCAACATTTTTTTACTTTGGTATTAGAAATATTTTATTTAATTATGAAGCACATGTCCTGTAATAATAAATGGGAAAAAGCAAGAGAAACGTGTTCTGTTAGTTTATTTGTGTGCTTTTTAAAATAAGATATATTCCATTGAAATCGCACAAGCAGAAACAGGCAGCTTTTCAGTAAGCACTAATAGAGCTATTTCCCACTAATAGTATTGCAGCTGTTAGCTGCACAATGGTCAGCAACATACTATTCAATTATTACAGGATGCAGAATCGCCTCTCGTGGTGAGAAGAATGTAGGTGAAGTCAGATTGCTCTTTCCTTTGCAAAAGTTCCCTTGCTGTGAAAGGAAGCCATAATCTTACAGGACCAGTGTATTGGTATTAAAAGATGTTGGCTACTTCAACAACAAGGTGAGGGTGGCTTTGGTCTAACTAGCCGAGTTATTTAAACAAACTATGAAATGATAATGTATCAGTACAAGGTTGCAAAATTCTCTCACACCACAAATTCAGGTCCTAGCAGGAACGACTGAGTGTATCTTCCCCTGAGTTGTCCTGAAGACCTGAGAGGCTGGACGGCATCTTTGTAAGCACTGTGGCCAGAATTCAAAACCATCCCGAACTTCCTAAAATCGCTTCCAAAAGAACATGAGATGCTTTCAAGAGAGAGGTGGGTCTGCAGTCACCTGTTTGCTGACAGCTGTTTAGCAGCACATGGCTCTCACCATGCAGCTACCCTTCATAAATGGTTTGATTTACACTGCTCTTCTACTTCTGTATTCATTTACAGTGAAATGTGTGAGTACAAAATTCTGTTAGCCAGTCTCAGTAATGCTTTACAACTGTTTTTGCAATGATGGTATAAATGAATACAGGAGATACAGGCATGCAGAGAATCATATTCCTCTTTTATGCTATTGAAAAATTAAAATTCATAGAATTCAATATAATAAGGAAACAATATTAAAAGAAAATGAGAAAGCGTAGAATACTGTCATTATTCAATCTGCACTAGTACAGCTTTGTTAAAGACAAGAATATGGAGACGTTAGTTCATACACATTCAAAATAGATACTTGCACTGGGATGTTGGAGTTTCCCATTTAATTCTCTCCAGTGAATGAGAGTGAAGATAAAGAAAATGCTTTAAACTGAAAAATGATGACCTACACAAATGCCTTACTTCAATGAAATATTTATGTGCCAGAAGCAAATATAGTTGAACTATGCTCTTTTACATTTTTTCTGTCTGCCTTTTTTCACTGTAAAGGCACCCACAAACTGTAAGACAAGTAATTATGTTATTCTGTTTTGAACTGTTTTGGATAGATAAATTAATGGATAGACATGAACACAACTATAGAATGGATTGGGTTGGAAGGGACATTTAAAGATCATCTAGTCATCTTCAACTAGATCAGGTTGCTCAGACCCCTGTCCAACCTGGCCTTGAACACTTACAGGGTCTGGACATCTACAACTTCTCTGGGCAAGCTGCTCAAATGTCTCATCATCTTCACCGTAAAAAAATTTCTTCCTTACATCTTGTCTAAATCTACCCTCTTTTAATTTAAAACCGTTGCCCCTTCTCCTGTCACTATAGGCCCTGGTAAAAAGTCTTTCTCCATCTTTCTTATAAGCCCCCTTTAAGTATTGAAAGGCAGCAATAAGATCTCCCAGGAACATTCTCTTCTTCACGCTGAACAACCCCAGCTCTCAGCCTGTTGTAGGTGAGGTGTTGCAGCCCTCCGATCATTTTTATGGCCCTCCTCTGGACCCACTCCAACAGGTTGTGCTGGTTTTGGCTAGGTTAGAGTTAGTTTTCTTAATAGTAGCTTATATGGGGCTATGTTTTGGCTTTGTGCTGGAAACAGTATTGATAATACAGGTATGTTTTAGTTATTGCTGAGCAGTGCTTACACAGAATCAAGGCCTTTTCTGCTTCTCATATCGCTCCACCAGTGAGTAGGTTGGGGGTGCGCAAAAAGTTTACAGGAGACACAGCCTGGACAGCTGACCCAACTGACCAAAGGGCTATTCCGTACCATATGACATCATGCTCAGCATATAAAGCCAAGGGAAGAAGAAGGAAGTGGGTGGATGTTCAGAGTTATGGTATTTTGTCTTCCCAAGTAACCATTATGCATGATGGAGCCCTGCTTTCCGGGAGATGACTGAACACCTGCCTGCTGATGGGGAGCAGTGAGTTAATTCCTTGTTTCGCTTTGCTTACGTGCACGGCTTTTGCTTTACTTTTTAAGCTGTCTTTATCTCAATGCATGAGTTTTCTCACTTTGACTCTTCTGATTCTCTCCCCCATCCCACTGGGAGAGAATGAGCGAGTAGCTGTGTGGTGCTTAGTTGCTGGCTGGGGTTAAACCACAACACGGGTCCCTGTCTTTCCTGTACTGAGGGCTCCAGAGCTGGATGCAATACTCCAGGTGGGGTCTCACTGGAGTGGAGTAAAGGGGCAGAATCACCTTCCTCAAACTGCTGGCCATGCTTCTTTTGATGCAGCCCAGGATATGGTTGGCTTTCTGGGCTGCAAGCACACATTGCCAGCTTATGTCCAATTTTTCATCCACCAGTATCCCCATGTCCTTGTCTGCAGGACTGCTCTCAATCCATCTATCCATCCATCCCCTAGTCTGTACTGTTATTGGGGATTTCCCTTCCCCAGGTGCAGGACCTTGCACTTGGCCTTTTTGATTTTCATGAGGTTCACATGGGCCCACTTCTCAAGCCTGTCAAGGTCCCTCTGGATGGCATCCTGTCCCTCAAGCACATCAGCTGCACCACACAGCTTGCTGTCATCTGCAGACTTGCTGAGAGTGCACTCAATCTCCCTTTCAGTGCCGTTAATAAAGATATTGAACAGTGCTGGTCCCAGTACAGACCTCTGAGGGACACCACTTGTTACTGATCTCTGTTTGGTCATTGAGCTGTTGACCGCAACTCTTTGGATGCAGCCATCCAGTCAATTCCTTATCTATTGAATAGTCTGTCCATCAAATCCATGTCTCTCTAGTTTAGCAACAAAGATGTGTGGAGACAACATGTTGTGCAGACTAGAAAGTAATATCTTACATTGATAAAAGTTCACAGTAGGTTGTTGATATATCAAAAAGTTTCTTTTAAAGTCCTTTTTTCCTAATTCTAGATAAAGATTCAGTAGGTTTGTTGCTCATGGTTACTTGGTTTAAGCAGGAAAAATAGTTGATCAAACTCTTATTAGCTAGCTTTAAAAAAAAAAATGTATGAATGTAAAGTGACAAAACTCTCTCAAAACAGATTTAAATTGTAGCAGGAGTGACTAAGCATATCTTTCCTTGAGTTGCCAAACCACCTACTATGCCATTAAATATATGCTGCTTTTGACTGAGACCTAAAAGGACTGTGAATTAGCCTTATTATTAAAAATAACAAAGGTCACACAGCCTGCACTTAGGAGTTCACTGGGAATTCCTTGCCCAGATTTTGCCTTCCCTTCTCTACAGCTATACAATGGTCTTCAGTTGGCTGTGTGCATTCCTGGGCTGTAAGGGCTACACAAAGTAGAAGACTTCTGATAGAAATGCCCTTCATAAATGTGCTTGTTATCTGCACCTACTAGCAATCCCTCACTCTGCGATTTGGGAAGGAGCCTGGATTCTAATTCAGGAAAAAGTCCTATTCACACCAGTTTCACTACTGAAACAAGAATCAGATCTGAAGAGCTCAGGTTGTTCATTATATTGCATTGCTAATGGAAACTATTGTAATTCCTTTGAGCAAAAGCTCAGGTTTTGATTCAGTTTCTGTTCACTAGCAATGACTTGAGAAACCAGGCTTTGCATTTTTGAGGTCCATGTATCTGGTGGATATATGTGTGGGTGTGAGTGCATGTTTCTGAAATTTAATTCTAAGTGCCTCTTTATTCAAAGAGGAATAAACCCACATTTTGTCTAAATCTCCCATACAACACACACATGCGGCTGTCACCATTTTATCCATCAGTATAAACAGAAGTCATCTATTGATCTCAGCTGTCTCTTCTGAAGAAACCTGGTGTTTTGCACTCCTTCCCCAGAAGAACACCTGTCCTGGGGAGAGGGGACAAGCTGTGCTTTCAAAGAGATTGGGTCAGGTAACGAATATAACTCTGTAAGAGCTATGAAAAATATTAACAGGTGCAATAATTGTATTAGTGCAAATCTTTGAATTCTACAAGGAAAAGAAAATTCTGAACAATGCATAAAGGTGGTTTGAGGAGTTATTGGGCCAGTTTGGATTGTGTATCACTGTGCAAAACATTAATTTCTTTTGTAGGAAATCTACAAACTTCTGGAGCAAATTGCTACAATCTTATCAGACATGAGAAGAGATATTTAATCCAATCAGGAGAGAAATAACAGAAGTAATAGAATTCATCACAGGCAAATAAGCACAAAAGAAATTTTTTATGGTACTCTACCTGTGGATTAACTAATGGAGATAAGGTTTGGAATTACGTTTGAGCAAATTACTACTCACGAAATGAAACTTCTGGTATAGATGGCTTGGGAAGTAGCTACTACAGTCAAATAATGTTTTCAGTTTAATAAATGGGTAAGCTTTTGTTATGCATGAAAATGGCTTGCATTTTAAAGTTTATATTTAGGAAAATTATATGAAATAAAATAGATAGTATTTATCACAAGGCCTTAAAGTACGAGCTATCGTGTAGGTGAGTTAGGAAAATTGTTTTTTAACAAGTAAACTTCAAATCAATGCAGAAGTAAAAACCTAAAATTAACTGTAAGAAAACCACATATATTTGAAATTTTATTGCAATCAAAATGCAGTAACATTCTTAGATTGTATAAAGAGTAATGAAGTCAGAATAAGGCAAACAGGAAAATGAAGAACAATTAGCTAAGCATATTTTAAAAGTAATATAAAGTTTTGGAAGTTTGAATGACTGAAAAGATTATAGGATGATTCAGGTTGGAAAGGACCTCAGGATGTCGCTACCCCAACCTCCTGCTCAAAGCAGAGCCAGTTCTGACCAGGTTACTCTGGGCTTTATCCAGGCGAGTCTTGAAAACATCCAAGGATGGAAATCTGGGAAATCTGTTGCAGTCTTTAAACTAATAAAGGGTCATGAAATGGGCAGTAAAGTAAGATGTTACTGATGACAAAAGAAAAATAAAGTCAAAATATTTTCTTCCGAGTTGTCCTTTAGTCATCAGAATACTATGCGGCTATTTGGGAGGTAAATTGCATTCCACAGCTATGGCTGCATTTCAGGTAACTAAAGGGTGTAGAAGTTTGATTTGCTGATATTTGTACTAAACACATCGAGCATCCACTCATACGAATTAATGTAGTCTGAGTCCAGTCAATCATTACTTAGTACCTCATTCGGACCAGTACCTATCAGAACATGTGGAGGCATAGATTTAATTTTTCACTTTCATGTGGAATGAATCTTTTCTGGTATTGTGTCAAATATGGCTATTTTATTGAAAATTTCAGTCTCTCTGGCCTTTCGTGTTTCACATTTCATAGCTAGAGCTTGCAGGTGGATCTACTAAAACAAGAAGACAGTCTGGAAGGAAAATAGTCAAAGCAGTTTTTCATTTCAGTGAACTGTGAGTTTCACTTCCATGTTCTTGAGGACATGGGGTTTTTTGTTATTTTATTTCTTTGTTAAGTATCTACAAGAGGCAGAGTAATTATAGTCTTCAGCTACAAAATAAGTTATTGCAAATATCATGCAAAGACGTTCTTTTTAAAACTATACTTCACTAAAATTACCCTTTTGCAGATTCAGTAATGCTATAATTTTTATTAAAAAAATTCATCCATTTAAAGAAATATGAAGCAACTAGACTCTGCTTGAATCCTGTGGTAAGATCCTGTGGTAAGAGCAGACCATGATACAAAAGAGCAGTACTCGCTCAGGGCCCGAAATTGGACCCAGCCTCTATCTTGTCTCCAGTTCCAGTCAGTAATCAACGCTTAGGGAAAGAAAAAAAAAAGAAACACGTATAGAGATTTCTCCTTTAAGGAGCTTCCTGGTCCAAAGAAAGATATACTTGTATATGAGGTTTTAGAAAGGGGGCCAAGGGAATAATTAGATTCACAATGAATATATTCACCCATGTCATGGCATGTGGTGCATCCAGGCACTGAGATTGCACTCATCTCTGCACATTGACAGCTGCAAACAACACCTTTCCTTCCTCAAAATATACAAAGGTAAAAAAAAATCCCATCAATCAATTTGACATTGGGGACAACAATTCAAAAACAGAAAGAGAAATGAAAACTATGAGGTGATGGTGTCAAAATCTAAAGAGCACACCTGCCTGCCAGGCTAATTCCTTGTGTAGCTAGATGTACACTAATGAAATGGGCTACGGTGCAGGCACAGGCATTTTTCCAACATCATCCATACTGTTTAGTTATTAGCATGCTCCCTGGCACAACTCTGGCCTGTGGCAACCAGAAGTAGCCTGAGAAATGCCCGAACCAAGTCCCTGGGACAGCACAGGTCAAGAATTTGCCCTGGGAGGCCATATGAATAAGGCTGCTCTTCCACTTTTGTTTATTTGCTTAAGGACTCTTCTTTTTTCTTTTTTTTTGTCTTTTTTTTTTTTTTTCCCCCCTTTTTATCTTGAGGAGAAGAGCTGTCTTATGCCACCTGCTTAATCTACTTTACTGCGCAGGCAGATGCAGGCTGTCAGGATGGTATGCTCATGAGGTTTGTGTGTGGCTTTCTTGTTGGGGCAAAACAAGAAACGAGGATTCTCCAGGGGCATGGAGGGCAGTGGAGGCAGTCAGGCAACCCCACCGCTGGGTACCCCTGGGGTGGGGGCTACAGCATAGACACGGCCAACCCCCACTACTGGCAGCCATCTCTGGCTGGGAAAAGCCTGAGAGGAGACAGGAAGGCTAGGGAAAAGGAAAAGCACGGACTGATGGTGGTAGAAACTGAAGTCTCTGGTTTCAGGGTCAGATAATCCAACTATCTCTACGGTACAACTCGACCTACATTTGGCATAGCAGTTCATTAAGCCATCGTTGCTAATGTCACAGACTTCACTCTCTGAAGTGATGTTGCCATGACCACTTCCCTTGATAATTTATTCCACGGTCCAGTTACTTCTGCTGTTTTTCAAAATGGAACTGTAAATTAGAGAGTGTTAATACACAAAGACTTGTGCGTGCTTATTCTGGATGGGAAATTTCTAACCAGGGCGGTGTAGCTTTTGTATTTGAGTCAGAATAAAGGTTCCTACAGTGAAACATGAATTAATTTTTGATAGCTAAGAAAATTTTAGTGGATTCATTTCTGTATGATAGATTTCATTATGCATTTCTTTCTTTGTAAATGACTGACAAGTACATGTGCGATTATTCAGAGCCCTCAATTGGTTTTACCAATAATTATTTTTGATTTTGAAACAAGAAAATTAGGAGACCTATCTGTGATTTAATAACAACGTCTGCCTCATTTTAGACATCTCTGGGAACAGCTGCTTCTGTGAGCTTACTGCTCAATGATATATATTTAAATAGCTTATAGAAAATGAAAATCAACCAAAGAATTATTTTATATAGAACTGTGCAACTATGCAGAAAAGTGTGTGTGTATGTGTGCGTGTGTGCAAATGCATGCACATGGTTGCAAATTTTACCTGATTAACATCTGTCCTCCTCACATACCAGGACTAATCTGGTTGTAAGTAAATAAATATATAAACTCTATGTTTAAGTTTTGTCCTAGTTCACTAGAATCTCAGAATCGAGAGTCACTATTGTGTTCAGGCAGATGCACCTTGAAAGACATGGTGAGGGAACAACTCAAAAGCTAATGTCTTTATGCAGTTGGTGAAGCTGGAAAGAATGACCCTCCTGAGTCACTGAGTCCAGCAGTTTGCTCTCAGAGACAGCAGGGTCTTCTTTCACAAAACAATGACAATTTGGGGGCCCATGACTTCCATTTTAGATGTGTTCCAAAACTGAGTTATTTTGGTTTTCTTTTTCTATTTTCTGGAGCAATTAGTTCTTGGTTAATTTGTTGCCATTTTTCTTTTGTGCTAGTCCTGGCTTTTAGTGCAAAGATTTTCTTCTCTTCCCATTGTTTTTATCCTTATCTATTTTACGTAATGCTGATATTTCCTTTCAACCTGCGTTTGATAAAGCAAAGAACTTAAGCTTTTTTTAGTCTCCGTATAGAAAACATTTCTTTCTTTTTATCAGCTTATCAAACTTTTTGTATTCCTATGCAATTCTAAGATCTTTCTTGAACAGAATTATACATTGAACTGAGACCTCGTGAGGGTATTGTTACTTTCATGGCCCCAAGTCATCTTGTAATCAGCTAGTACTTTTTTGTTGCATTTCTGCTTAGATCCAGTTGAGCTCCTGACAAAAAAAAAAAAAAATCTGGTTTTTATTTTCCAGAAATATGAACTTGCATTTTGTCTTGCTCAATTTCACTTGAGAAATAAAAAATTTGGCTCAAAAAGCACCAAGAACTTTGACTCTCCCTGACGTTTACAGTTAAACAAGACCGTACACACATGGAAGGAATTAGGAACCAATACATTCATTTTAAAGGGTGTAAAAATTACATGAGTTTTAATTGCTTGAGTGATTTAGCTTTCAATTTTGATTGATGATGAGTTCATGATGCTGAAAACATCCACCTTTGTCTGTTACCTGACAACAGCTGCATGATGAGCAATCTGTCTGTGAACAGTCTTTCTCGGTCCATTTACTGTCCTTGTTCCAAATACATACCTATGCAAGAAGCCATAGGTAATAAATTGTACTTACCTTTCACATTTGCTGCTAAACAAAATGACACAAACATCTGGGAACAGATGCAATATGCAGTGCAATTCCAAAGAAATGTATTATTAACACTCCACCTGTTCTCTAATGCAAACAATTCTTTCTTCAGAAACATTTAACCTCGGTACATTTAAGTTTCAGATGGTAAATCTAAGATTTAACTATGATAAGCAAAGGGAAAAAGCTGTGTTGCAGTTAATTATATACTCCCTCACAGCAGTGATCACAGATACAGAACTTGGGAAAAATGGAAAGTACATATTTCTGCTAAGTCTCAAATAGGAATTCTGTCCTAAAGGATAAGTCAGAAGGAAAGTTGCTTTAATTTTTATATACTTAGTACTCCAGTACAAACCATCAAATAAAGTTTTATAGTGAAGTATTCTTTCATAGACTTTTCTTCATTTTGCTACTGTGCTGTTTTTTTCTTGTTATGATTGTCATATTATTTCCTGATCAAAACTGGAAAAAAAAGAAGTGTATTATACCATATCATTTATTTTCCCCATTGTTACTAACAGTAAGAGTTTTCTATGTGTTTTAATAGAATGGAAAAGACATAGTCTTAGTTCAAATTGAAAGGGCAGGTGGCAAAGAAAGCGCATTGCTTCCTTTACAGGAATGGGGTCCATGACTTGCATGAGGCTACAAAACATCAAGGGAAGACCCCCATAGCTTATTACATTAAAGAGATATTGAATAATGGATGAAGTCTGAAACAGCACCGCAGCCAAGCAGTTGCTGCACAAAATTTCCTGAAACAATGGCATGAAATTGTATGCAGTGGAGCTAGGTCTCAGAGAAACAGAGACTAGTGCAATCTAGTAATCCTGGGGATTACCTCTTCCACGGTCTCCATTGGGAAGCTGATTACATCTTCACTGAAGTCAAAGAAAAGACTCCTACCACAACTGTAAACAATGGCATCCATTCTGGGGCAAATTGTGTACTGTTAAATGTTTTCCCATGTAAAAAGCTAACCTTTATTCTTTTTAACTTATTGATAAAACTTGATGTGATGTAGGGGTTTTTTTTAAGAAAATGAATAAGAACTCCCCAAAGTAAAAGCTAAATGTATCATGATTAAAATTATTCTGAATTTCCCTCATCTTACACAACAATAGACAGTTCTTTCTGTCTGAAAGGAATGTTTACAACTTTAAGGCTTTTCATCTTTCTGTCCTGCCAGATTTTCTATCAGGGGACATCAGCTGAAATTCTCCTAGGAGCCACTACTTGTCAACGTGAAAAAAACCAACAGAATGCAATCACACCCGTCTAATCAAGGAACAGAAATAATTTACATAAACAGTCAAACACAGAAAAGCTTAAATTTCCGATATTTGACAGAATCACAGAATAGTAGGGGTTGGAAGGGACCTTCAGAGATCATCTAGTCCAACCCCCCTACCAAAGCAGGTTCACCTAGAGCAAGTTGTACAGGAATGCATCCAGGCAGGTTTTGAATGTCGTCAGAGAAGGAGACTCCACAACCTCTCTGGGCAGCCTGTTCCAGTGCTCTGTTACCCTCAAAGTAAATAAGTTTTTCCTTATGTTCAGGCAAAATTTCCTGCTTCCAGTTTGTACCCATTGCCTCTTTTCCTGTCACTGGGCACCACTGAGAAGAGTCTGGCGCCATCCTCTTGACACCAGCCCTTTAGATATCTATAAAGCATTGAAGATCCCCTCTCAGTGTTCTCTTCTCCAGGCTAAACAGAGCCAGGCCTCTCAGCCTTTCCTCATAAGGGAGATGCTCCATTCCCTTGATCAATTTCATAGCCCTCTGCTGGACTCTCTCCAGTAGTGCCCTGTCTTTCTTGAACTGGCAAGCCCAGAACTGGACACAGTACTCCAGGTGCAGCCTCACCAGGGCAGAGTAGAGGGGGAGGATAACCTCCTGTGATCTACTGGCCATGCTCTTTTTAATGCACTTCAGGAGACCATTAGCCTTCTTGGCCACAAGGGCACATTGCTGGCTCATGGTCAACTTGTCCACCAGGACTCCCAGGTCCCTCTCTCCAGAGCGGCTTTCCAGCAGGTCAGCCCCTAACCTGTACTGGTGCAGGGAGTTATTCCTCCCTAGGTGCAGGACCCTACGCTTGCCCTTGTTGAACTTCATTAGGTTCCTCTCCACCCAACACTGTAGCCTGTCCAGGTCACGCTGAATGGCCGCACAGACTTCTGGTGTGTCAGCTACCAGCCACCACTCCTCCCAGTTTTGTGTCATCAGCCAACTTGCTGAGGGTACACTCTGTCCTCTCATCCAGGTCATTGATGAATATGTTGAACAAAACTGGACCCAGTACTGACCCTTGGGGAACACCGCTAGTTACAGACCTCCAACTAGACTCTGCACCGCTGAGGGAAATAGCCTAGAGATCCCAGGAATAATCCTCTTTCTTCTTCTTCCACTCTTTTCCCATATCATCATCATCTCAAAAAAACTAAACACCTAAGAAAATTTCATACACATTTGAGAAAATATTTGTAGTCACACCTAAATTGTTTAAGAGGGATACACTGGAGTTTCTTACTCATTACACCTGTGAGATCTTTTTGCAAAAGAAAACAAATTCGTATTCTCCTTCTTGAGCTGGGCTCAAGACAAAGACACTAGAGGAAAATTAATGTTTTCTGACTTTGCAAAAGGGATTGACTAAATAATAAAGATATCTGATAAGATTATCTCATTCAAATAAGGTAATAGTAAATGTTCTTTTGAGAGAAAGATCCATATATTTAGATAGAGACCACATGTTTAGATAAAGCTGTACTCTTCACCGAAGTGAATCTAAGACAAAAGATGCATCTTTGGCATTTTTCTGGTTGTCTATCTTCTCATAACAGCAAAACATCTGAAAAAGATCCACAGTTGTTACAGAAAAAAAAGTCCTATGAGTCCTATGAAAATGCAGCCATTAGTCAATGTTTCTTGATAGTACTGCAAAAGTTGATTTGTTCCTAACATGTCACTTGAATAAAGACTTTCTGCTATTCGTAAAGTAAGATTTCTTGATTTCTGAGTTACCTGTGGCCTGAAACTTGCTTGTACTCCAATAAGTCATCTGCTTGTCTCCTTTTGCCCATAGTTATGCGCCAGGGACTGCAAAGTGATGCTACTGCTCTACTGTTGCCTGGTAGGCATCGTGTTCCTGCAGAGCCTCACAGGTGCATCCAAAACTTCTGTTTATCCTACGTATACAGAGCGTGTTGTCCCACTGGTAAGCATCGGACTCCCAGGCCCTGAATCTCACCTCAGTCATCCCACAAGAAGTTTCCAACAGGAAAAAAGGGAACATTCTGCATAAAGTGTTATGGTTGGGTTGAAAACTGCATCAAATATTTTCTGGCTTATCCATGATTAACACCTGAAGAGATGACACGTGCACTCGCAGCAGCAGTGATCTCTATGTTCACAACAACAACCGGCAACTTCAGGCTTTGGAGACGGATGAGCAGAGACTCCAAAGATATGTAGGGCTGCAGCCTTTTTTTGTTATGAAGATCATGACACTACATTTTGCATGGGGAACAGATGTATTAGAGAAGTATATGGGACATAAGCAAGTTCAAAGGGCTGCAGGGTACATACTCAGCCAAGACAATCTCCAAGTGTTGTAGGGTGGGAGTGCTACTGTCTTATTTAGAAGAGCATTGGCTTTGAGCAATGTGGTTATAAACCCCTCTGTCCTACTCGGCCTTGGGATCATAGAGGGTCTCATGGGTTTCTTCCTTCTCCAAAGCGAAGATGTGCATTTTTACCCCATTTTCTACACTTCCTGTGAAATGTGTGACTTTGCTGTGATTCTAATAGTGGTTTAGGGCTGGCAAGTCACTGGGAACCCTATATGTTTAAAATACATGGTCAAACATAACTAAGATTTCAGCATATAATACAGCAAAGTCCACCCTTTTTTTACCCTTTCCCTGGATTCCAACATTTTTCTGATCCTTCCATTTCTACTGCACATCATTGCACATTCAGTTTGTGCCTGTTCGGTCTAAACTGAAGCCACCAAAAGCAAAGATATTTCAGGGGAGGTCGGAGAAGGTTATCTTGTCGTTATGACGAACAACAGTACATTCCTTAGCTGTTGTACAGAAGCTCTTGAAAAGACAGTGAGTTTATACGCTTTTTTTTTAACAAGTTACAGTGTTATTTCTGTAATAAATTGAAGAAGTTGAGATACATCAGGATTGTGTGCCTTTCTCGAGGTCACAAAAAATCTGCCAAACTGGAAATTTCACCCACATTTTCTGAGTCACATCTCAGTGCTTAACAACAAGGTCCTTTTCTCTTGCATCCCTTGGAGATACACTGATGTAACAACAGTTTGAAATCAGAATGAAGCTTGGATCTTTGGGGTTTTTTTTCTGTTTTACATTTCATTTCTACAGAATGCATGGCATAATTTAAGAATAACAGGAGGTGCTGGCTGGCACCAGTTTATTGGATTTTATTCCAGAAAGCAAAGAGCCGGTCAACAAGCAGTGACATAGTAGAGGACACCAAAAGCACTTCTGCTCCTACAAGTTGTTCACCCTCTGCCACTTCACTTCTCATGAACATCAGTGCAGTAGTCGCTTCCATCCACACTGACATCTGGCATATACAAGACAACATTGTTATTCTGCAGAGAATCTTGTGGAAGTGCACAAAAGAAGCATTTGTTTGAAACACTTAAGTGTGTTTCAGTGAACAGTATGAATTCTTGGAAGAAAACTAAGGATTTTTATATCTTCTAAGTTCATGGTTCTTTTCATTGTTTCTTGACAGAAGTATTTTGAAAACACCTTGAAGCAGAAATCTTGTTTACTAGTGACGTAATAACCCCTGCAGACGTTGAAATGCAAAACAAACAAGTTTTAATACTTGTCCAGACAGCTTTTATTTACAGCTCTGGAGGAAAGCCATAGAATTCTGCGGATTTCCACGAGCTGAAAATCATGTCACTGGTCTCAGAGAGAAGGCAGAAATGCTCAAAAACAAAACTATCCTACTGGAAGAGTAAATTTTAACAATGTGTTTCATAGCCACCATTCGCATTGAACAAGCGTGCTATTGCTTTAAAGGAACACAGGTGCCACAGTGAAAACAAACAGCAGTCACAGCCAATAAAATGGTAGCTGCCATATAAAAAATTTATGGTTTGAGGTTAAAGCAGCATACTTTTCTTTAGGGAATTTCAGTCATTACAGGAAATCACTATGAATCATGTTTTCCAAGAAAAGAACTAGGAAATATGAGCGTTACAAATTCAGGGTGCCCAATTTGCTACTGAAACATATTTATTTACAGAAGGTGGCTGTTCATCTGGTTGTGGCAACCTTTAATCATTTCTTACAATCCAATCGTAAGTATACAGTTATGTATTGCAATTATTTCTTCATTTTTTTATTACTTGTGTTCTGGATGTCTTCTGAGGCTGTGATTTCAGTAGCAGTGACACACTGCTCCATTCTGAAAGCATAGCTCACTGCTAGGGGGCCAAATACCATATTCTCACAAGAAAAAACATCTGCTTTTTGACAAACAGATTTTTTAAAATATATATTCTTTTGCTTTTTGCTTTTGCATTTTATAGTACCACTGTACTTTTTACAGTCTTTGAGCCACCTGCATATTTTTCTCTACCCCTGATAACGTGATTTTTCAGTTCTAATATTTATAGGTGCCTCTGTGTTTGGCATGTAGCACAAAGTTAACGAAATGTCTGGCAGACTAGACATTTCACCTAGAATACCTAATACACATTATGTGTTTCAGGTAACTTCATAAAATATAGAGTTGAGAATTATTAGGTATTTAGAAGAGAAACTAGTAATCTGCAATCTCTAACAATTTCCATTATAAAGGTTCCTCTTCGTTCCAGTGTTAGCATGTCGGGTTTTCTTACACTGGTTAGTAACTAACTTGTAGTTATTACAACTAATAAAATAAAGTTACACATAGATTTGTCTCAGTCAAATTACCAATTACGAATGACAAAATAGCCAGTTCCTTTTTCTCACTAATAATCCTCAGAATTCCTGGGTTTTTTCAAAAAGACTGAACATTACAAGGTCAGAGTGACAAGGTCCACAAGCAGCATCAGCACGCACTACTCCAAGAGCCACAGGTTGCAGCTACACCTTTTAAAACAGAGAAATGGGGAAGTGAAAGATGTACAAGGAGACTTAAGCCCCATTAGAGAACCCACCAACTTTTCCATAACTTAGATCTCACTGTTGTGAGACTTGCCTGTTTTTAAAAAGACATTTATCAGACCTAATGTGCCAAAAGAAAAGATGAACTAAAAGAATGTTAAAAGATATTACAGTACACATGATCATTTTTTCTTCATAGCACTTTTTCGAGAATGGGACTTAATGATTCATTACTTGAAAGAAAACTTGAGTAACGTCTTTCCTTCCTATATATATCAATTTCTACAGATAATTTGCATTGTACAATAACTACTAAAGTTTAATATCTTAGAAGGCTAAACAAATTTCCTCAAATCTGAGGATTTTGTACCCATATCCTTTAATTTCATAGCACTTTCACTAAATGGGCATAGCTTTCCAGCAGGTTTAAAAAGGCATGGTATAAAACAAAATCCATTTAAAATGTTTACTGACCAATAACAATGTGACACTGAGATTGCATTAGGACTTATGTGATGAATTTGCCTTTGATGTCCCCACTCGTGAAACTGAACTGCACACCTTCAAACCTGCCACAAAGAGAAAGTGGGAAAGAGACCTTAAGCCCCCTGTGCCTTACAGAGAGATCTTCTTTCATTCCGTTCTCTTAAAGGGCACGTGAAATCATCAAAGGACTGACCTGTAATTTTGAAATTTATGCTGAGAAAGTTGTAAACAAAACAAAAAGGTTTTGGAATTGTAGTGATTAGGAAGTCTCGGTCATCAGGAAAAAAAAAGACTGGTGAAGTGATTGCCGTACAAAAGCACTAAGTACGGAGCTTAGCAGAAATATAATAAAGGCAGGACGTTGAATTTGTAAGGATAGCAAACTTAGTGTCCAAAGACACAAATCAAAAATTAGGAGAGATACAAAGAGTAAAGTGTCATGGCATTTTCCAGCCTTGAAGTACTGGATTGGGGAAGGTGCGAGTTGCTCAGCAGCTGTCCCTTCAGAGCACAGCCCTGCCGCTCAGGCGGATCTCGCAGCTCCTGGAGCACACTGTGGATAAGAGGCGCACTGGTCTCATCGCGTATGGCAATTTGCATTCAAACCTTGCTGGGAAATTTGGTCTTGAAAATGGTTCTACTGTAACGATTATCCTGCAAAGAGAAGCACTTGGAAGTTAAGGAATATTAATGGTAAGAGTACGTTTATGGTCCTAATGTTGAGTCGTTGTCTCCACAATGATACACTTTGATATTCTTTAATTAGGCGATATGCATTATGATTTCTACTGGAGTTCTGCCTTCGGTTATTGTATTAAATAATAACCCAACATATGTGTTTTGACTGGCTGACAGCCACCACTGGTAGTAGTCAATCTAGCAGTTATAGTTCACAGTTTCTAATATTTCTGTGCTGCAATCAGCAATTTTATTTATTAGAAGTAAAATAATACTGACTGATAATATTAGACCTAATAATTCTTCAAAGGTTGGGTATACAAATCAGCAGGAAAACATTGTCTCTTGGAAATACTTCATATTTGTTAATTCCCTGCAGAATTTTACAGACACTCTGCTCCACTATCAAAATTAATTGTGTAATTCACTGAGTGCTCAGTTCCAAGCAAACATAACACCTTCTGTGTGTCTGAATGGCTTTACACTTTAAATATCTCACAACGCTTTATGCACCCTGTATATACTCTCTAGGATAAGTGCTTTCTTCCTTGTGTTGGAGTGCTATAACTTCCAGTTACTTGTCACAGTATTTATCAGAGAGAAAAAAATGTCACGTTGATTAATTAGTCAATTAAATAATTTAAAATGTTTGTTATGTCAGGCATTAATGCCTGTATGTCTCTCGTTCTCTCTCAGATTTTTCTTTTTTGAAGAAATACTTCAGAAACATTTTCTGCTGATGTTAGTGGGAGAGCTGTTATTTTGTTATGACGGTGTTTCACTGTGTCTACCATTTGAATTAATGCGTATACTTTTAAATGACAAACACCAGTGTCTTAAAGTTCCTAAAAGAAAATTTAAGACAGTCAGGTGCAAGTAAAATCTCTCTTAAAACTCAGTCTGAAAGATTGAGAGGACCTGTAAAATGAGAAGAAGGTAACTGTCTTAAATAAGAAAGTGGCAGACACATCCATGAATGCTTCTTCTCAGATATTTTGAAATAATGGTGAATGGAGATGAGTGTAAAGCAAAGGCCATGATAAGAGTTATTCCGATTTTCTACTTATACATAAATGACAAGATTTATACACTGTGAAAACATGGAGCAGCATATTAGACTGGAAGCAGGACAGCTTCTAGAATACTATAGAGACACAACTAGAAACATTCTGATTATTAATAAATAAATATTGTTTGAGTACTGACAGCTGCAAAGTAATTAGTATTTGCAAGGAGTGTTGCAATATCTTGGGGACTAAGCCTACAAATGGCAGAACCTTCTGCCCTTTATCCACTATTTCAGTTTTGCACATGCATTGGGGTTTAATTAAAATTGTCTTGAAGTAGTGACAGCTCATGAGGAGAAGAAAAAAGTAGAGATAACACAGAGCAAAAATACAAGGACCTCAGGTTCCAGAACCGAAACATTACTTTACAACTTGCTTTTGGTTTGCTAAACATCATTTGAATGCTGTAATGGTGGCACATCAATGCAATGAAAAAGAACTCTTGTTTTTCAAGTTGGGAAGATATTGTACCCTGCCTTTTACGGAATTTCAGTATTCAGTGTATGAAGAGTCAGAGACGGAAAGGCTGTTTTCTGAAAGAGTTTGTATGCAGGTGACAGCCCCGTGCATTGAAAACCAATTGAAAATAGTAATAAAAAAAAAAAAAATTCAAAGAGTTTAACTGATATTTTAACACACAGTTATGAGTGAGTGAACACTGCAGTTCTGGCGCTCCTGCTGGGCTGAATGTAGACCAGAGAAGGACCATACTGTGCCTACCATCAGCCTGCTATTATTTCTTCAACAAAACCTTCATTCCCTACTGCTGCTAAATACCCACTTCCAAACAAGCATAAAACGAGCAGGGGGAAAGCCCATTCTTCCCATGAAATTTAAGTCAAAATCCACTAACGATTGTTTTGCTGGCTCAGCCCTAAGATGCACGTATTGCACATATTATATAGCCATTCTTCTGAATAAAGCAGAAGAGGAAAATTTTATACTTTATATCCCTTCCCGGCTTTGACAGTGATGACTTGAACAAGTCATTTTTGTACATCCATTTCTCTGTTTATAAAGTGGAGATAATGAGGCCTCATTTTTAAAGGATTCTGAGTTATCATTGAAAAGCTCTGACTAAAACTAGGTCTTATTATTAACTGCAGAAGTGGCCATCAGATGTTCCAGAGGACAATAAATCTGTTTTCCAGTGCATCTATTATTGTGCAGTGCTTGTGAATAGAAAAACGAAAAAAAAAAAAAAAAAGATATTTCATGATTCAAAGGAGTTGTGAGCAAATTCTTGCAAGCTCAATCTTCTGGCACAGCTGCAAATGGACTTGGCCTGCCTGTGTGAAAGCACTCCACTGCTTGCTTGACATTTCTGTCATACTGCCATGGCAGAAGAGAGGATGTCCAAGGCATGTCTCTCACCTGGGCAGCACTCACTAGTTAATTCTCAGCCCCCCATGGCAAGACAAGAGCTGTGGCTGTTTTGTGTGGCTGCTTACCTCTGCCAGGCAGATTTGCTGCTCGGAGAGACCGATGACTTGCATTTGCTAGGAGAGACTACTCAACTTCAACTGTTAATTCCCAGTGACTTTAATGAGAGCATGAACATAGGCAATCCTTATCTAAGGAACATTGACTGGGCTAGCAGAAGATAAGATTTAGCTACTGGTGATGAAATTATCTGTCTTCTCTTTGATTTCGTAAGGGTTTTTTTTATCAATTTGAAATATTTTTGGTAACAAAAGACTAGCCTTTTGAAAAGGAATTTTTTCTTTCATTCTGAAGAAGAATAAAATGAAAAAAGCCATAGGGAAAAAACAGATGTGCAAATTCACAACAAACAGAATATTATGTCTATTAAAACAATCTTTTGTCTTATTTTAAAATTCGTATAGAAATTATATTTTTTTTTGCCTGAATCTGAATTATATCAGTAATACTAGTAATGCCAGCACATTTCAAGATCTGAAGCTAACAACTGCTTTACTTTCTATGTACCCTTGTGTATACCTATGCCAGAACTTACAGAAGGTGCTATGCAATGAACTTAACCTTGTAGGAGTTGCTTTCATATTTATATTTCCTGATTTCTAACAATTACCAGTGTAGGATCTTACTGTTGCATCAATAGAAAGATATTGGCTTTGTTGAGGCTCCTTGCAGCTCAATACTTCTATAAATGCAATATCTTGTAATCAGACTTCTGGATCAGCAATAGCCATTGTTTTCGAAGTATCTGCTCTCAGAATGATTTCTTAAAGCACTGTTGAAGGCACTTCTCAGTATGTTTATAAGAAACTTTATGAGAAACTCTCTATACCACAGTGCATAGCAACCTTGACTTCCTCATCTTTATTTCATAAGAAGTCAGAGACACTGAAAAGAATCTTTATTTCTAATTGTCAGGAATCAGAAACGTTTGAAACATATCTGAGCAAATAGTGTTAATAATTTACGCCATTTTCTTTCCAGATGTTTTTGCAACACGCTATTTAGCTGTAACAGCAAGGATAGGGTTAGTTTTGGCTATCTATTGCAAGATGGAATGAGGAAAGGAACTACCGGGTTTCCTGTTGAAGTTCCTGCCACTGCTAAAAAGAGAAAGCCATAGGGGTGCCTCCACCTGGGTTTCTAAAAATCATCAAAGTTTATTTAAGTGCTAAAAAATTAAACTTAATATATCTCTATGCCTAGAGTAGTAGGCAATGCAGCACAATGGGAACGGATCTGCAAACAGAAGTGACTGAAGCTAAGGCTACACCCCCTCCCACCACCTGATAGTGCAGGGGTTATTTCAGTTGAAATTCAGTCTCGATTGAGCAATTCAACCCATTCTTTGGGTTGAGTGTTTCAGCTACTCATGTGGTTGCACTCTTTTTGTAAGGAAAAAATGTTAAGTACATGGTGGAAGATCTTATGGTGGTACAACCTGCACGTTGGTTCGGAGCATGATGTCCCCATTAGCACTGAAGCACTTAGAGAGCAGACCTTCTGATTTAGTTTCCTCTAAAAAAATCTGTTTCACGAACACCAAAACTGCTCTCAGCAGTGACGCAACACACGGTAAATGGAGACAAGCAGGGGATTAGCTTCAAAACTGTACTTTTGCTCTGAACAAAATCAGTGAAGTAGTCATAGCCATTAGCACTCCCCAGGCCACTTAGTTAGAGCAGACAAAGAGTTCATTTGGTACGGTGCTTCTGCTGTCTCATACAAGTGCAAAGTGCACTGCAATTTCCTACCTATACAGCTCAAATTACATCTTTCATTCAATCTCTACTGTTTGAAAACCTTATTGAATTACACACAATTTACTGGATGTTGTGAATGGTAAAATAAAGGTATCAGTTGCATTTAGATCTCTAGGGTCTGTTATTTACATCCATTTAAGGTTTATTAGCATCCAACTACACTGGATAATATCCACAGTTGTGACTAAAAAAAATTATAAACAAATACATTATCAGGAGAAGCAAAGATGGAGATATCACATGCCTTTTAGACATGGGACTTCCAAGAGCGGCAGAGCACACGAATGATAAATGACATCAGTGTGCTTTGTAGGACTGTGCTCTTTTCATTTGCTCTAGCGTGTATCAGTCTCATGAGCTCAACACTGTAACCTGGATGGAAATGAGAAAAACATCTCATCTTCCATATGCTCAGGTTTTAAGGGAATTCACAGAGATCCCTGGACCAGTTCACACGCAAAGACATGTGTCCAGTTCTGTCTTAAGTGCCCAACAGTATCTGAGGCATCTGCTCATGTGGGTAACCTGTGTGTGCCCTCTGCAAGTGAAAGCTGGAGACTGGGCAGGATACTCTTCAGTGTTGAAAATGTGTGTTTGGTTGTCAGACTTTATAAAATACTCATCTCTTATAAAAGAAATGCTATTTTTAAGCTTCATGTGTAACCTTTGGTGTAACTTGGCCATTGGAAGTGAGAAACAGAGGTCCTCAAGAAGGAGCAGCAAACAGGCTACGACGATTTGGGAACTTCTGCGTGAAAAAATATATTCTGCTATAACTGATGTTCTTGTTTGTTAGTACATAGACAGATTGCGCATTCCTCATTATAGAGGTTTATAATACATTAATAGGACACATCCGTTATATTTATTGACTACATTAACTTTCAGCATTGTGCCAGGAAGTTAGATTTCTTAAGGGAAAAATGTTTGTCCTTACAGATGGTTGGTAGCAATGCAAGCAATTACCTGAGGAATAAGGAGTGAATGATCTGAAGAATGCTTTTTATAGAGTATGCAATAGATAAGTTTGTCCCTAGTCAGTGCACTGGGAATTTCTGGAAGTAAATACATTTTGCCTTTGAAATAGTTTAATAAGGCTCTTCCTACATATGAACCGACCTCACCTTTTAAGTTGAATGGGTAGAATATAAAGGCGTTTATCAGAGACATTTTAGCAGAAACTCAGGAGAAAATATTAATCCATCCTTGCCTCATATTTAAAAATATTTTATTTTCCTGAAGCTAGTCTGTGAAAACAAATGAATAAGCAACTCCAAACAGTAATTCCTGAAAGAGTTGTGTGGAGATAATCCTAAATAAATATTTGCAGATTCTTATGACTAATTAATAAATTGTTGATTTACGCTTTTGCACATTGTTCAAATCCTGGCAGTATTTTACAGAATCTTTGAATTAACTTTGGCTTTCATATGAATGCCTGAATCTTGGTGAGGCTGTCAGATGTTGTCTCCTGACTGATTGGTAGGCAACATGTCTTTTTACAGCCAGGCAAAATATCAATTTTCTACATTTTCAACTTTTCAGGCACCCTCGGGAGCAGAGCACAGCTTGTAGAAATTGTGCTGCAATGAGGCTTATTGCCAACCAGCACCAACTTACTCAATGTAAGTGGGAATAATTGCTCTCTAAAGTATATGAATATTACATAAAAGATTACCTATTCTGAAAGAACTTTGTGGTCTTTAAGTGCTGGGTCAAGCGGCCAAATTTTAAGAAGCACGTAATTTCTGTTCCTGTCTATATAACATTAATTTGGATCCTCTGTTATTATGGAAACCAGATTTCATCTACAAACTCTCGTTCTATTCTTTTGTCACAGCGTTCCTACTTCCTTCACTGAATGCTTAGTTACTCAATATTACTTTTCATAAAAATCAGTCAGTTCTTGGCCAAATGCCCTTTTCACTAACATATTCTCTGTGTCCTGAACAGAAAACAAAACTACTTGTGTTTTAAGGGTTTCTGTTTCCACAATATATGAAATAGCAGATAGCAGATGTTAAGGCATGTATTTTAGTATCACCTCTGTGAGAAAAGTGGAATTATTTTACCTACTTGCACACCTGGAATCGAAGTATATAGATAATGCCCAAATTTCCAAGTAATAACTAATTGTGAATGTTAATTGCAGAAGCCCAAGGCATTTTTTTTTTGGAGGATTTGGCAGCATGTGATAATTTCCTGGGTTCAAAATAGAGCTCCCACTAATTACATTTGTTCTCCTGAGCGCATCTGCAAAACAGGTCGGGAGTATCTCCACTTGTACAGAAAATGAGGCAGATGGGAGTTCCTCTTATCCATTCTCTCATTGCTTGCAAAAGCAGTAATGTTCACTTTGCCTGCGGAGAGACTTACTCCTATTCCCCCCCACCCTCCGTTTTCACCTTTCATTTCTGCTTTCCTGAGTTCAGCATCTTCCTTACTTATTTACATGTAAGAATATGTTATTTTTCTTGTATACTGCCTTACCTGACAGGGGAGACCAGGCTTTCAGTTCTGGTGTCTTGCAGCATAATGCCTCACAGAGCAGAGCAGAAAAATTTCAGGAAAGTGCAAATGCAGTGTCGACGCTTCTGGGAAGTCTAGACTTAGGAGGAGTGAGACCTTTAGATAGCTTCACTTTGAGAAATGCTGAGATTTTTTCTAGGAACTCAGGAATCACCCAAATCTGGGACCTTCTAGAAGGACAGTAAAAGCATCTTCTTGACACTAAGATGAATTCTTTGTCAAATTTTGAGTTGCTTCCAAGAGCAAAGAAGAACTAGCATTTTACAAACAATATGAGACTGATTTTTTAAGAAAAACAAAGCTTTTTCCTTATTGCCTCCCCTGAAGAGATGAATATTTTGTGCTGAAATTTATATATATATATACATAAACCTATATACTTGTGTGTCTATATATGTGCATACTAGTCGATGAGGGTTAGATTCTTATCGATGGTATCCAGCCTATCAGTAACATTTCCCAAAGGTATAAATAACTGAAAAAATATAAGGCAAGACTTAGAAATCTTCTAAGTTTTACTGTGGTGAGCTTCAAGTTTGAAAACCAGAAACCCTTCATTTTCAGAGTCATATCCTGATGGGCTTAATTTTCTAAAACTTAGAAAAACTTAGAACAAATGTAACATAGCTCAGGAAAAAAAAAAAAAAAAAAATTCGTGTTGGAAGGGAGGGACACTACTTTGTACCATGTAACAGTTGAAATTGTTATAAACAGTTATTGTCTGCCCTGCATCTTCTTTAAAAAAAGCTTGAATTTTTCTTCTTTTTTTTCTCCAACCAGTTTTTTTACGTTTTGCCTTATTCCTAGCTGTCAGCCCCTATTCTAATCATAAATTTACTTCACTTGATGATGAAATGTATCCTGTGTTCAGAAAATGTTTTGGGATGAAAATCATATGTGAAGATGAGGTGGGTTTTTTAATATACCTATCACGTTCCTTTCTAATAAACAAATTTAACACAAAATACACATTACAGTGCATTGGTTTTAAATATTATTATATACTAAATATTATCAGTCTAATCTAACAAACTGACAGAGACGCTTAAGACTAAGATACAGGCAAAGACTTTGAATGTGTCGTTTTCAGAATATTTTCTTAATCCTGCATATTACTCCAATGTGTGTTTTAAACTTTTTTTGCTTTCCAGAATGGGAATAATATGATTTGCATTAACTGTCCTGGCTGTGGCAAAGAATTCCATAGTGCTAATATTTCAGTCTTAACTCTTGCCCACTAAAACTCACTTGTTTTGGCAGACGTCCTAAATGGAATCATATAAAGAAACTACTTGTGAATACCTGCAAGGTACCTGTATGTAACCTGTATGTAACAGAAATGATTTGACTTAGGGGAGGGTAAATTACAGTGCAGTGGTATAAATACACATGAAAATCTTCAAAAAACTCATCTGCGTGAGCACAAGTCATAGTTACAGCTCTTAAGGAGCTGTTGTTACCAGAGAATTGGAACTTTGAAATATAAAACATGATACACGATGTGCCTTACATACCTTAAACATTACCTTCATTAAAATGCATTTTAAAATAAGAAGAATTTTTGGTTTATAACACAGTGGATGTCAGAAGTTACATTGAAGAGTTTCATATTTCTTCCACAGTTTAACCATGTGAGCCATTTTGTGTTAATTTGCAGTGGAAACAGAGATTGCTGAGGTGTGGGCAGGAGAACTGCTTCTTCTCCACAAACTGTTGAGGATGCATCTGACGGGGCATCGAGTTTGCTGCCTCCAGCGATCAACCTGCGAGACAGCCTTTTCCACCAATCCTTCTGGGGCAGCATCGCCTTCTTGGCAGAGCGGAAGATGCATGCTGGCCCTGATTTTCCTGAGCAGTTTCTGACTGAAGTAGCTTTCAGATGAAGTTCGATTTAGTTACAGAACCAAAGTTGCTGTGCATAAACCAGTTGCTGAGCATATCGCTGCTTTGGTACAGTCTAAAAACCCATTTTCAGCTGTAACAGGAAGAGGCTTTGAGCTCCTCTTTGATCTTTCTTTTCTTTTTGTACTTGTTTGCTTCTCCATCTCTAGAAAAATGTAACTATCATCCACCGTGTTTCATACTGCAACAGAAAGAAACATGGAGCAGATTCTTTTTCTTCTCTAACAATACCTACATAATGATATTTATAAAAGATAAATTTGAAATTAAACACCCCAGCTATTAACGAGAGATTAAAACCATTACTGCATTCAGAACTGTATTGTATAGTATCATTTTTTGTGGATGGTGAGACACTAGAACAAGTTGCCCAAAGAAGCTGTGGATGCCCCATCCCTGGAAGTACTCAAGGCCAGGTTGGATGGAGCAACCTGGTCTAGTGGGAGGTGTCCCTGCCCATGGCAGGGGGGTTGGAACTAGATGATATTTAAAGTCCCTTCCAACCTAAACCATTCTATGATTCTATGATTTTTACACTAGATTGTTATTCAGAAAAGTTCTCTTCATTGACTATATATTTCACAAATGCCACACCCGTAGTAATGATTTCAGATATAACAGGATGGTGGACACGTTGCTTTTTGTCATGTGAACAAAACATCCTTCATTCAAAGAAAGTGTATTTTGGTGAGATAATTGATTGGGGCATGCACTTTCTAACATCTTTTTAAATATCAAGTACTGGGAATAAAGCAGCAGTCCAAATACTACAAAAAAAAGAAAGAAAGGCAAACCCCAGCCCCCAAATCCTCAAAATAATGATTTTTCACTTTAAAGCATATCATAAGCCTTGCAGCTCATGGAGAATGAGAAAACCTTCCTTGGATCACTAATGCCAGAGGAAAAAGAGATAGCAGGTCTTACATAAATTTGTCAAGTTAATTGTAAATTGTAATAGCTTTTCAAAATGAGAATAGTTCAGTTTGTGGCACTAATTTTATATTCATACAAACTGTATTTGGAGCATAAATACTTAAGATCGGGACTGTGCCATTTGGAGTCTGTGTAGGCAGTGCCAATATCTTCTGTGAACTGATTTATAAGTAAGTACGTAGAGAGGGGGATGTACAACAGCTTATTTCCACTTTTGATATCTGGAGGTCAGAGTATGAATCATCTCTTTAAAACAAACCCAAAGGGATTTCTGATTTTCAAGTTCACTGGATATTTGGGTTACAAAAGAAACTTGGAATAAAGATATTCTAAAGCTGTGAGGGGGGCAGGCTGGAGGGGAGGTGTAGCAGGGCTCTGTCAATAAGCAGGCAGATCTCAGCCCCCGCAGGACATGCTCCTTCGGCAACACCTGAGTAAAACCCCAAGGTGTATGTTAACAGGTAGAACTGCACGTGGTTCCCAGCGAGGTCTCTAGGCTAGAGACACACTGCACTCTCTTAGTGCCCATTGCAAAAGTACACTCCTGCCCTGTGCTGGAGTAGCCCACTATCACTTACAAAGGAAGAAAAAAAAGAGGAAAAAGTCCCGGCATTCAGGGGGATGAAATCTATGGGATGGGCTGAGGTGAGGCACAGCTCTAGCTATTGCCTCAGAGACCTCAAAAGCTGCTGAGGAAAGAGGAGACCTGGCCCAGAATCTCAGATGCTGATTTGGATGTGTAGGGAAAGGTGATGATCCTGTCCAACACAAGTACGTGCATCAGACACAAAAAAGTTTTGGGACCACACTGTTCTCAGAGCAAGAAATGGAGGCTGGAACCTATCCAGACACCCACCATTTACAGCATCCAGTGACAGGGACTTTTAGTTATAGGGTTTGTTTTTTTGTGGTTTTTTTTGTTTTTTTTTTCTTTTAAAATCACTATACTGAGGCAATTTTATGATGTGGTTATCTGGTAATCAACTTCTACTTTAATGATTAATTGTCCTTTTATATATTTTGAATTATTTTCATTTGGGGATCTTAAAATGTAGGCATACTTATTTGCTCTGTGCAGTAGTACGGCTTCCATATGGTCCTCCTTGTTATCATGGGCAAATGCTGATATGGCAATTAGTTTAGTTATTTAAATGGGAAATAGTAGTGTCCTTCAAAGAGGGCATGGATAAATTCAGAGAACCTAACATCATTCATTATGAGTTGTTCTTGTTGATTTTTAATCTTTCCATATATTAAAAACATAATATCCCTTTCAGGAGGTCTGGATTATTTCGACGTAATGTGCCGTTGCAGACACAAAATTCAGAGCAGGTTGCGTTTTTAATGTTTCCCTGTATTAAAAGTGTAATATTCTTCCCAAGAAGTCTGGACACTTTACCCAACATGCTACTGCAGGTATAGAATTCAGAGTTGCAATTGCACCTGGTCTGAAGGACCTCCACTTTTCTGAGACTGTCAAGAAAAAGCAAAACTCCTTCTGTACTATTCAGTTATGAGGTATGAGATCTTTTGTAATATAAAGATAAAGATATTTTTTGTCTACTTATGTTCTTCTACCATATTACTAGTTTTGAATCAAAAATGCCTCATACAATCACAAAAATTCAAAAGCAAGCTGAAAAGAGAAAGCTCAGATTCTAAATCCTATTATTTTAAGACATTCTCAGTATGACAGACTGCAGCATTCAACTTCAAGATAAGTTAATGTGTCTTCTATGCTAAAACTACTTTTCCATGAATGGTTAAAATAATTCATTATTTGCTTTACACCTGCCAGAACTACCAGTTGTAGAAGTATTACCCAGCTGAGCTTTGCAACAGCTCTGCAAAGATACGTAATGTTACAGATTAAAGTTTAGCTAGAGAAATAGTCTGGTTTGCTCTATTTTGAACTGGACAAGTAATTCATGGCTGCTGCCTCCTCTGTCCTTAGAAAGATTTTCATCCATCCTCAAATTGAAAGTAAAAAATAAAAAAAAATCAGAAAATAGAGGAATTGTAATGAAACCAGAGAAAGCACCTGCCTCATCATTTGAATTACTTGTTTCAAGAGAATAAAGCTTAATCTGTATCTAGAGCATTTTTAAACACAAAAGTATGCTGAGTCAAATCTAGTTATGGCATGACCAATTATCCAGTATTATTAGGTTTTATTAGCCCTGATTATAGACTGAATGAAACATCTGTAGCCTAAACAGCAAAATTTACTTGAACAATTACATTGTTTAAAGAATGTACAACTGTGTACAAGATAATCAACTACTTGTAAAGCTTGCAAGAAAAATAGCCAGTGACAATCTTTTGGCATTTAACCAGCTCCACATCCTCTTCCCTTTTATTTTCAGCATTATTCCTAAAATGGGCTGAAGCTTGGTCAGTGACTTCTACAGTATTTTTTCTAAAGCATCAGAAAATCCTATGTAAATCTATTATCTCTGCTGGTATGTCTGATGGCTTGATGTGTAAATAGAGTGAAGAGCAATCCACACAGCTAAATGAACCTGGGATAGTCCACTGGCTGTTAACTCTCTTTACTACAGCACCTATGTTGCTGTTTTGGATTTGTGACTGAAACAGGGTTGGTAACACACCAATGTTATCACTATTGCTGAACAGTGATTGCACAACATCGAAGCCTTTTCTTTTTCCCACTTTGTTCCCACCCCAGCAAGTAGGCTGAGGATGGGCAATGGATTGGAAGGGGGCACAGCCTGGATACCTGACCCAAATTGGCCAGAGGGATATTCCATAGCATAAAATGTCATAACTCAGCAACCAAAACTGGGTTAGAGGAAGAAGAAGGGTGGTTTTTTGTCTTCCAAGGCAGCTACTGTGCAGAGACTGGCTGGGGATCAGTCCTCCTGTGGGAGACAGTAAGTGATTTCCTATGCAACACATGGGATTTTTTTTCACAGAATCACTGGGGTTGGAAGGGACCTCTGGACATCATCTAGTCCAACCCTCCCTGCCAGAGCAGGGACACCTAGAGCAGGTTGCACAGGATGGCGTCCAGGCGGGTTTTAAATGTCTCCNTCCCTTTTGTTTCCACCACCTGTTAAACAGCCTTTGTCTTGACCTACAAGTTTTCTCACTTTTGTTCTTCCTATTCCCTCCCACATGCCTTCTCTACCCCCATGAGCCTCCTTTCACATCAAGTTATGCTCCATGTTATGTTCTATTTTAATCCTTTAGTATTTTTTAAAAAGTTTTGCGGTCACGAAGCAAAAGCAGTGGAAAACTATCTTTCTTTCCTTTGGATAATAAGTGGTAATTATTCTATATATTTCACATAAAGAGTGCAAAAATCATGGTTAGTAACCTAGAAGTATAGTTGTTAAAACTATTTTCACAAAGACGTAAGGTTTATGAAGATAACTTCAGTATAGAAAGGTGACGGCTGGAATTCCTTCTGCTAGGGATGGAGAGACACAGACTTTCATATTAGTCAGCAGTATTGCTAAATCTTATAAAACCTTACAGTTTTTTTATCAAAAGCACAAATATAAAACAGACATTGCAGGATGAGTAAATCCTGTTAATACTAGTTTTCTCTCCATAATCCCCTTGCTTCCCACTCTATATCCTCAAAGAAGACTGCTTTTAAATCTGGCTGAAAAAGTCATTTCAATGACATTTTTTGGATAAGACTTGCACAAAAAAAATTGCCGACGACCAGAAGAGGAGAATATATATTGCAAAATTTGACACTGTTGCACAACATCCTTCACTCTAAATTGGAGAGGCATGGATTTGACGGATGGATCACTCAGTGGATAAGGAACTGATGGGGTGGTTGCACTCAAAGTGTTGTGCTCAACGGCTCGGTGTCCAAGTGGAGATCAGTGACAAGTGGTGTTCCTCAGGGGTTGGTATTGGGACCAGCGCTGTTTAAGAGTCAGTGACATGGACAGTGGGATTGAGTGCACCCTCAGCAAGTTTGCCAATGACACCAAGCTGTGTGGAGTGGTCGACACGCTGGAGGGAAGGGATGGCATCCAGAGGGACCTGGACAAGCTTGAGAAGTGGGCCCGTACATACCTCATGAAGTTCAACAAGGCCAAGCGCAAGGTCCTGCATTTCAGTCGAGGCAATTCCAAGCACAAATACAGGCTGGGTGGAGAATGAATGAAGGCCCTATAATACAAGGGGAAATGGTGGGGGACCTGCTACACCACTTAGACATACAAAACTCTATGGGGCTGGATAGGATCCACCCAAGGGTACTGAGAGGGTACTGAGGGAGCTGGTGGAGGGGCTCACCAAGCCACTTTCCATCATTTATCAGCAGTC
>VYXH01010352.1:442493-465022 GCA_013397275.1 Burhinus bistriatus
AGAGGGCTACAAAGATGATTAGGGGGCTGGAACATCTTTCTTATGAGGAAAGGCTGAGGGACTTGGGTTTTTTTAGTCTGGAGAAGAGAAGGCTCAGAGGGGATTTCATCAATGCTTACAAATACTTCAAGGGAGGGTGCCAGGAGGATGGCACTGGTCTTTTTGCAGTGGTGCTCAGTGATAGGACAAGAGGTAACAGGCACGAACTTAAACGTAGGAAGTTCCATCTAAACATGAGGAGGAACTTCTTTCCTTTGAGGGTGGCAGAGCACTGGAACAGGCTGCCCAGAGAGGTGGTGGAGCCTCCGACTCTGGAGACATTTAAAACCCGCCTGGACGCCATCCTGTGCAACCTGCTCTAGGTGTCCCTGCTCTGGCAGGGAGGGTTGGACTAGATGATGTCCAGAGGTCCCTTCCAACCCCAGTGATTCTGTGACTCTGTGATTCTGTGATCCAGTGATCCAAGACTCCTACTCACATCTATATTTTTCACAGACCAATTGTTAGTTGAATACCAAAACCAATACAAAATTACTACATGAGTCTAGTGTGTTTTTCTACTACCTGTACATGGAACCAGTCAATTTTTCTGTTACAATAATGGTTCAAAAGTATACTTGTTTCTTAATCATATGTTTTAAAAATATAATAGATGCAGTTTCTCAATTCCTGACTGAACTGTTTGACAAAGAATTTTGCTTTAGCTTGGGTAATTTCTTCTACAATATTCTCAATACTCTTTCATCTTTTTACTCAGGTTTTCAAAGTATTTCAGTAACTGCTTTACCTGCCCTCTGAAGAAAGTTTTAATAAAGGTAGCAGCCAAAAATCCATAGTTATAGGGTTGACTCAAGTAATGAGTCCCATTACTGTGTTTTCTTAACACTATTTGATCTTCAGCTAAGCTTTTGCCTTAGGAGTTATTTATTCCCCCCCCCCCAAAAAAAAAATTTCTAATGGAGAAGTGAAACTGCAGCAGCAAAATAGTCTTCCAAACATTGAATATATGAGAGAATTAGTATCCCTATACTTGCCTCTTCTGTCTGCATAGTAATTAATAATGATTTAAATAAAATAAAGCGCAGCTCACATGCCAATAAATATATTCTAAAACATACATAATGACCTCATGATGAGGAGTGGGAAAATACAATTGACAGGAACTTAAACAAAAAAATAAGCAGAATTGCTTGATTATGGTATCAGTCACTCAGAAGGCTAATAAACGTTATTTCCACCTTATACAAAAATTGAGATTAAACAAAATTTCCCAGAATACTGTTTTGCCCCAAACAGCAGATCAGTCCCTTGGGTTTCTCGTCATTTGTTGGAGACATAGTTTGGCTCCAGGAAAAAGCTGTTGAAAGCAGAAATGCGATTCAGGCAGTCTGTATTACCTTTCCTGACTAGGGAGTCTAGAGAGACAAGACTATCATGTCACAGGTGAATTTTGATAGTGTGATTATGTTTGAATATCCCCTCCCAGAGAATTTAATACAGAAAGAATCCTTTCTCGCTTCTGTGGAAGACAATCAGAGTTTTTCTGTGACACCATTGGGACTAGCAGTCTTTAAAGCAGTAGTTAATCCTGCTGAGCGACCAGGATGTGAGTGTATTCTACATTGATAAATATACTCTCTATCATTTACTATTTCTGCAACTCAGTTTCATAGCATGGAGTATACAGTCATTCCAGACTTTCAGTCCTTATAATTATTCCAAGCTTCCACCGGAAAGTGTAAAATCTGTTACTTCAGTTGTTTTGCAAAAGACTGACCTCAACACTTTAGGTTTTCTCCCTTTTCACCTTCTTGGCATATTGCAGAAAGAATGGATAGACTGCACGGAAGTATTCCTTGTCAATACATGCCCATGCACCCTGTCATTCAGATCAGTGTCCTGGAAAACTGCAAAGAAATGCAAACGGACAGTGGTGTTCATGCTGCACTGTAAGTACTTCCCCTGCTGAACTCATTGGGTGAGTGATGCTGTCTTATGGTTGAAGGACCCAATAGTTTGTATGGCCTGGACTTTTAGTACCTTTCTAGTGATCTATGCCAACAATATAAATTGCGTACCTCAACTGTCTCAACTAAAATGAGAAACTAATGCCTTTATGTATGATACCTTCTGGCTTACTTCTTAGCTTTTAAAAATAGCTAGCAATTAAAAATAATGTGGAGAAGAAATAATAATTTTAAAGTACCTAAAAATATTTAACAACTTGGAAAACATAATAGGACATTTATAATTTTTGATTGCTGGTACCATCTATCATTGCCCCTTTCAAAAATTCATATAATCTGTAATTCTGACATTTTTTAGTAATACCAAATTTACATGAAGTTCCCTGGGAAACTGCAAAGCTACTCTGCAAAGGCTAATATAAGATACTGAAATTCTTATTCTACCTCAAGATGACAAGAAAACTCCATTTAGTCTTTATTAACTTATTCCACTGCAATTTCAGATATTTTAAAGAATTCTGTAATTTCTGTTCACTACTTACTTTTACCATTAAGTGAAATACTTAGATGTAACTTTAACAGAATGATGTAACACACTGAAGGACTGTTTCAAATGATACTTGGAAGAATACAATAGTGTCAAGTTTTTATTATAATACAATTTTTGTGCGTCTTAGAGTGAAAACACACATAGACTGAACTTGTATGGAGACCAGTATATTATATAGTACTGTTTGTATCACCATACCTCACTAAGTCTCTTTGTTTGATAGAATACAAACTTAAACTTGAGCTGACAAATCTTTAGGGTGGAAGGACTAGACATTCTATACAATATCCAGTTGCCAAGAAACAGGTGTGAAAATAACACAGAGTTTAGGTGATGACTAATGTCAGAGAGATTTTTGTCCTTACAACAAAATTCACAATAAGGGAGAATTCTGCCATGTCCTGTACCTCCATGAGCCATCCCAGCAGAACATGGAGCATGGTCTGTAAAGAGGGAGGAAGGAGTTGACTGACTTAGTTGGGTTGTAGGGAAGCGAAGAGTAACTAGGTCCCTCTCTTCAGTACTCCATAGGAAGTGATGCACTAGAGAAGAGAGGATCTAGTTCTAGTGCCTGGGAACATGAGGGAAGATTCTGTAGTCACTTGTGCCTTGCTTCCTTACTGGCTACAGTCTTTTTGTCCACAAACTTGCTGATTTTTTAAAGGAGTATATAGTAAGGATGAGCCACTGAATACCCATGGCTTATTCAGCATCCCCTGAAGGCTCTGAACAAATACGCAATTTATTTTTTTTGGATATTTAGGTTTATAAATTTGTCTCAACTTATGTAACTTGTAAATCTACTTAAATACACACTTTCTTATATAACAGTTATTAATTTATTTCAACAATTCGGGTAAACAAGGCTGGATAATAGGCTCAGTAGTGAGGGCCAAGTCGATTTTTTTTTTTTAAGTTTTGTTTAGTTTTGCTTGTTAGTAACAGGAAAGAAAGGAGGAAGAACTTGCAAGCAGAATGATGTAATCATAACGAACACATGAAACACAAAAACAAAGCTTTTCAACAGTATTTTCAGTAGTAGGCAATGATTACAAACTGCTCCCTGCTGTGATATTCATATTCTAAGAAACCAGGTTGTTTGAATAAACCTGAGTGGGAACAATGCAGCTTAGGGAGCTACTCAGAGAGGATGTACTCACAGCTGATTAAAGTACTTCAAGAGGTAAGTGCCTGTGGCTGCATTTTTTTTCCTCTTATTTCTTATGATTTTGATGTGGGGTTTTTATTTGTTTGTTTGTTTAGAAATTTGATCTGTTTCTAATTCTCAAAGATAATTATGATGTGATTTTCAATGGAATTTTTCTGGATGTTTAATGCAGTCAGTGATTCTCAAAAAAAGATGGAATGTTACTTAGCCTGCATACTACGTGACAACATACATACTCAGCATAATAAAGTTATACAATTGTCTTTAATACTGTCAATTATATGTATATATGTAATCATTGCTTGTAAATTTTTTAACATATTATCCCTTAAATGTGACTCTCTTCTTGTGCACTGTTCTACACAGTTCTGCAGTTCCATGGCACGTGAGGAAGATTGTGAAAGCTCTAGGCTAGAGGTCTAGTTATTCCCTAGTGAATATAAGAACTGAGCCTCCAACAAAAGTACGTCTTTCTTTTTCCCATATTCTCAGTGAGAGGAACAAATGTATTTATTCCTTTACAGTAAGCAACTATCATTTCTCTCCCAAAGAGTAGGCTCTGATTTCAGGACTGATCTCTGTTCTACTGTGTTTCACAAATATGTTGCTGAGAAGGGTTTTCAATTACATTTAAATTCAGAACCAAAACAAAGACCCAAGGGGTAATGTGGTTGCAATTGTAATCACTAAGGCTTATTCTTTCACAATCCTTTTTTACTAACTTTACTTTCAGTCATGAAGAGGAGAGATATGAGCAAAGCTCTTAGCCTATTTCTGAAACAGTGTCTGCTTTTACAGGTCTCATGCAACAAAGCTTTTTTAACTTTGCATCTGGATTTGAATGTAAAGCACGTAAACCAATTTCCAACCTGTAATGCCTAGAGAGGTCAGTTGGTACAGACTGCATCATCTTAGCTCTAAGGTTGTTCATGAGAAGGCAAATTCTGACTTTCTCCCGCAAGGCTTCTCCCCAGGACACATTCCCAACCACTCCTGATGGTGCTGATTATTTTCTGCCTTTTTAGCACTTACATATGTGCCATGTTTCCTAAGATTCATTTGCTTGAAATGGAGAAATGAGCTTGACATTCAAATGAATCCATCTATAGCCTCTCTTATGGTGTCTGGTGTCTGTACTGATAAGCAGTTTTTCCTGATCCATACCAGAGGATAGTTAGCTAGTCCTAAGACTGTTGCCCCCAAGAGTGATTGGGTAAGGACCAATATTTTTATATACTGTGTTGCTGTGTTTGCAGGCTAAAAGCAAAGGCTGAGGAGCAAAGGCAGATCTTCTTAAAAACGTGCAAGCATTTGGCAAATCAGGTATTATTTCTCTATTTCACCTGCCTTCTTTATTGGGTAATAAAAGATCACAGCATAGAGGATGGAGCATTTGAAAGGTTGTAAGTAGTCTTTCCATTTTTTCACTCACAGCCTTGTTTTGAAGGGGTTTTAGTGGTGGCTTTTAAAGGTATTGAAGACATTATTCGCAGAAAAAGCTAAAGGCTCTCTGAGATTCTTCCAGAAGAGATCATCAGTACTTCTACAGGAAATTTATTTTTATATTCTGTAATTTTTTGAAGAGAGAGCTGTAACGACAGATCTCAATCATAGATTTTGAAATACTTATCTGCCTACTGACTTGTAGGCAGAGACTTGAAAGCTAAAAGGAGCACCATATACTGCTTCCTTTCGTACCATGAAGTGCCTGTACCAGTTCTACAATTTTTGGCAGAAGATTGTCTATGGAATTGGACAGATAAATGCCTTTCTACTTCATTTTTTATGAACCAAATAAGAAAACTGATGTAATCTCCCTCACGTTGTCAGTTTTTTCCATTTATTTAATTTACTTTTCATTTCTGTTGTTTCTCTTTCCAAACATACAAGGAGCAGACTGTCCAAACAATGAAGGTAGAACCTTTCTGTTTATTAACAAAGAGACTATTTGGGGATAAATTGGTGGGTGGGGAACAACAATACTTGGAAGTAAATGATGGAGTGGTACGAGAAACATTATTCTCACAAGGCATCTGTGGTCTTGCAGGTAAAATAGCTCAGGGAAAGAGGGAGACCATACACCTTCCTTTTATAGTTATTAGGACCAAGAAATGTCTTCTTCTTGGCTCTTTCTGAATTTTCTGCAACTTGCTAGGAGAGTGAAGAGGTATCTGAAAAAAAATTACCCTCGGTTCTTTGTCACTTATTTTGCCTATTTTCTGTGAATAAGCCAGCAAAACTGTCTTCATTAGGATCTTGTTTGTACGAAAAATGGGGGCTGGCTTTTACCATATGTGTTCGGTTGTCTGTGAGAATTTACCCAGTGCTGTTTAAGGGTGGGATGCATTAAATTTCTCTATTTGCTGTCACTGAGGGAGGAGAAAAAGCAGAGATGGTGTCCCTGAAGCGTGGTTCAGATACACAAGAGATCAAGGTTTAGCAACTTTTAGATTAAAACTGTCAAAGTTAATTGGTGAAACCGAAGTATATTATTTATATATGTAATAGTATTATCTCTGTCTATCTTCAAATCTTGTGAAACCTCTTATTTATATGAACTCAAAAGTTTGCTGCATATGGAGGTAGGTAACAGTAACGAAGGGACCCAAAACTTGGAAGCATCTACAGTTGCCGTGGAGACAGGGGAACGCCCACTGTGAAAAGTCTTATGTGAAAAAGAACTTCATTTTACTGAGGGTTTCTTGTGTTCTTCTATTTGATGGAATTTTGTGACATATTCATTAAGTTTTCTTTGTTGTGCAAAACAAAAGCTAACCAAACATTAAATTTTATTTCAAAAGAATCACATTCTTATATTGAAAATAATTGCACAATTTAGATTTGTGTACATAATCGCTTGTTTATAACTTCTTTAAATAATTTATTTTTGGTCAGTGTGCCACCTCCAAATGTTTTCAGAAACTTTTCCCCTTCTTTCCCTCCGTCTATTTCAGACTTCACATTTCAGTGTAAATATGCCCGTCCTCCTAAGGAATCACACAGTGATGTTGAGGAGGGATTCATTTCATCTAGCTAAAGACGTCAACTAAGTCAGCATTTACGTTTAAGTCATTTTTCTACATTTTCTAGAAGTGCCTTTAGTCAATAAGAGCTTCTAGGCCATTGTGTCTCCATTTCTTCTTTATCTTACTCTTCCCTGCTGGGACTACTCCTAATTTTAATTAATAAGCAATTCTTAATTTCTGATTGTTTTTATTCAGAACAGTTGTACTGAACTTATACTTTCCCCTTCCTTATTCTTATAAGAAATACCTTATTTTTCTTGCAAATTAAAAATCCTCCACCAAATGTAACGAGCAATGCAAGTAAGCATTTAAGCACACAAGAAACTATAAGTGCTTTGGGAAGTTATTAGCATAAAATGTGGCCTGTGTTTAATGTTTTGCCATGGTTTGGGACATAAAATAAAATATTGCTAAATGCAAAATGTCAGTAAAGCATTTAACTGTATGTTCATTTATAAACATATTTAAATACGTCTGCTTATTTTTAACTGCAATTTTCAGTAGAGATGGACTTAAAAGCTGTTTGCTTTGCAAAAGTAACCAGATATGACCTGGGAAATATAACAAGAAAAAAAGATGATAGATATTAGTTTTCCTAGTTTTAGGAAAACTATATTCTAGTTTTAGGCTGACATATAGTTCAGCAGCATACATTTCATACCCTAAATACTTTGAAAATTTGAAAATATTTCTTTAAAAAAAATCTCTATGTGGAAAAAAAAAAAGGGAGGTAGGTTTCTATCTGTTCAAACAAACATCCAGTTTGGAAGGAACTCAATGAATTTTCTGCTTATATGTGATAAATCTTTATAATGAAATTACCAAATTGGAAGACAGACATTGCCAAAACTGACCAACAGTTAATACTCATACACTCCTTCCATGGAAAATTAGTCAAATTCACTCATTATAAAATGAGTCCTAATAGAATCCCTTGGAGGTCATAGCTATTTTTACAATCTTGGGCCTCATTGCAATGTACATTAAAACAATTTTGCAGTACTTTAATTCTATAAATGAACGCTAACATTCACTTTATGGCTTATGTATGTGGCAAAACTGATAGGTGGCACATAAAGAATTGCATCCCTTTAGTGAAAGAGATTTTAATCAGATGAAGTCCAAAATTAAAGATTTTTTTGTCTTATTTTTAGAAAAGAGATCTTTGTGTTTATATTGTTAGGTAGATCTCTTATTAATACGATCTTCCCATTATTTTCAGTGTAAGGTGGAAGAGAAGACAAGTTACTTTCTCTGAAAAATAAAACCAGAATATATGGCACCATGTTTTTCAAAGTGGCAGAGTTTTATTATTGTGCATTGAGGACTGAACGATAACCTCAGAATCTCTGAACTTTATAGATTTGTAGGGAAAAAAAAGAAACTTTTTAAAAAAATAAAGTGCCACAGACTATTGTTAGTGGAATTGCTAAGTAATTATTTAGCTTTTAATAAAATTTACAATGGTCTCCACAAGTTCTGTTTCTTTTTTCTATGAAGACATGGTACCATATTTATTACTAATTCTTTGTTGAAAAGCATGGAGAGATCAGTTTTGTGTGTGTTTGCAATCTGCAGGTTGTGGGGATGTGTGAAGCCTTGATTAGCAATGTTTTACCATATAGCTATAAATCAGCACTGGAAGAAATAGGAAGACAAGAACGTCAACCCAATTTGCAAAAGATAATAACAATGCAGCTATGCTAAAATGAGATAAGTTTAGGGTCAGGAATCACAGCATAGAATAATGCAAACCAAGCTACTAGACCATTCTGCTTCATTTAGTCTGTGATGATAATGAGGTAAAGAGATTATACATGGAAATTTGGGCTTGGAAGAAAAGCTCTCATCCTTTTTATAGCAATGACAGAGACACCCAAAAATTTCATGACCCAAATATTTATTTTCACTGAAGACATTCTGTAGCCCCTCAATCTCAAATTAAAGGTTAAAAAAGTCCTTTTTTTAAAATTTAGTGTCACAATGAATTGTTTTCCGGTGCGATCATTGCTCATTGCTGAAAATATTTTTCCTGCACTCTTACCCTTCTGTAGTTATTTCCCAAGTCTTAGAAAAATCCATTTTAAATGTAGCCTCGTGAAGAATCATTTCAGTGCAATCACTGGATGTTGTTGAATATAATTTTCCTGCAGTCAGTCTAATTTGTGAGCCTTCATAGTTATTTCACAGTCCTTTCCAATAAATCCAGCCCCTCTACTTTTTGTTTCAGTACTAATCACCAAAAAAAGTATTAGAAACATGTCAGCCTCAAGAAATCTGCATCAGAAAATACATATATTATAGGGACATACATTTCTGAGATACAGATTTTGCACAGTTTTTAAAAACTAACTAGTAATGCAAGTATCATGAAAAAAAGAAGCAATTGTTACTATATTTTGCAATTTGTGTTGAGGTCTTTGTCTTCCTTTTTACTCCTACACTGATCTATAGTTATACAGTAAAACTGATCGCTAATCAAGACTTCACTCATCCTTATGCACTTCAGATTGCAGAAACACAGAGGAATGATCTCTTCATGCTTTTCAGCAAAGATTTAGCAATACATAAGGATTTAGTAATTTGGTGCAGGCAAAAATATACTCAAAATACTTATATACAAATTCTATTCGTGAAGGATTTATTGTTTCCTAATAGTTATTTTTAATTTTTTTTTTTCCCTACACAAATAGATATCCTCCTAGGTGTAGCATCCTACAGACAGAGCTGGTAGTCATGCACACAGTTAAAATTAGTTGTAATGTCTAACATACCCTATGGCTTCAAGTCTCACACTTGCTATAGTCATTGTGTCTAACAGTAATCATAACAACAATCATAACAACTTTAACAATCCCATCAGCATATTGTTCCCTGCAGGAGACCTATGTTAGGGCTAAAATAATGTTCTCAATAAATTTTCTGGTGAGGATTATCCCTGCTGAACTGAACATACTCTCATGATAGAATATTCTGAGACCTCCCAGCAGAATTGTAATAGCATTGTCTTTTGCAGAAAAGAACATCTATGAATCAAAGTAACACCTTTAAGCACCTAAAAACTTTCCAGAAAACTTATTATATCAAGAACAGTAATTAGAAAGAAAAAATTTGGCCTAAGACCACTGGAAACCCTGATTTTTTTTATTTTATAGTAATTAGTCATTGGATAAAATATGAGAAATATTCAGGATTCATTCATTCTAGGGAGATGGCCAAATCATGGAATCACAAAATTGTATTTTCTCTTGAATTATGAGGCTCCTCCATTTCTTTGTTCCCCAGAGTCCCAGTATCATGGATGTGGGCGCTTTCCAATACAGCCAGATTTACATTCATTCAGGGCATTCTCCAGAAAGGTGAGTAATGTTATTTGAAAAAAAAAGTTAAATATAAGGTGCATGCTAAATGGGTCATGGGAACATAGGTCAAATGAGGAGGAGAAAACCACATACTGAATATCTACTTATTTAGCAAATGATGCAAGCAGCCACCCAAATCAAATGATGTGGCCTAATAAAGACTGAATCATCCCATGGTGTGCAAAAGAAGAATCAGTTAATGGTAGGAATTAATAACTTAGCAGTTGTCTAGTATTTGTGTGCTTACTTTTTCCATCCGAACATCCTTTTAAAATAAGGTCTTTTATGTAATATTTATGTTAAAAAATGCATAAAACTAGAGGTATGATCCTCCCTCCTAAAAGATATCCCGTGACTGGAAGATTTTGATCTCCCCTAGCGTGTATATTTGGATTATTCACAGAATCACAGAATGGTAGGGGTTGGAAGGGACCTTCAGACATCATCTAGTTCAACCCCCATGCCAAAGCAGGTTCACCTAGAGCAGGTTGCACAGGAATGTATGCAGGTATGTTTTGAATGTCTCCAGACAAGGAGACTCCATAGCCTCTCCGGGCAGCCTGTTCCAATGCTTTGTTACCCTCAAAGTAAAGAAGTTTTTCCTCATGTACAGATGGAATTTCCTGTGTTCTAGTTTGTGCCTGTTGCCCCTTGTCCTGTCCCTGGGCACCACTGAGAAGAGTCTGGCCCCATCCTCTTGACACCAGCCCTTTAGATACTTATAAGCATTGATGAGATCCCCTCTCAGTGTTCTCTTCTCCAGGCTAAACAGAGCCAGGCCTCTCAGCCTTTCCTCATAAGAGAGATGCTTCAGCCCCCTGATCATCTTCATAGCCCTCCAAAGATTCCAATTGTTAATCGGTGCCAGTCTGTCAGCCCTTTACCAGGAAGCCTTCTGCAGGCTGGTGGCTGATGAGAAGTGAGCAGGGCGGGCGCCAGGGGCAGAGATGGGCACCCACTGCCCCTGTGGGGATCCTGCACCCCTGTGAGGGTTTGATGTGGGACCTGGGGACACTCTCTGCTTGAGGAGGGGCAGCTAGATGTTGGGGGAGAGACCTGAATCCCATCCCAGGTGTTGACTGCAGTGGTCTGGCCATGGTATGGGGTTGTGTTAGCTTCCCCAGCACCCTGCAGAGCAGCTCCCGCCTCCCCCGGTGGTGCTGAATGACCCAAATGGGAGCCTGGGCACCCTGATGCTCCTACCAGTACCTACACACCAGAGAACTAAATTTAGGACAAAATGAATTTCACCCCACTTGCCAGCTGCTACAGGCATTTTTCAAAGGCTCAAGTTAAGCACAGCTCACCGAAAAATTATTTCTGTTGGAGCAAATGGGGATCAGGTTGTTTTCTTTTGTTTTCCAGTTGCTCTTTTGTGCTGTGGCCTGTACTTAATCCTCCATGACATGTGGCCCAGTTTATTCACTGCTAACGAGAAGGATATGTGGCTGTGGATATAACTATGATACCTGAATTTCCAGACTGGAAGCTTAAATGTACAAACTGTGCCTCGTTTCACTGTCGTTCCTCACTCCCCTGCAGCATTTAATTTCTACCTTTGCACTCACCGGGAAGCGCAGTTATGAAAGTCTTTAGTGCAACACTGCCAGAAAGTAAAATGGTGGCTGTATTGTAAATATTTATGTATGTGCACGTATGCACACAAACATGTTTTTGTTATATTCAATATTAAGTGGCTGGAGATTAAAGGATAGGAGGTCTGTGACTGCGATTCCCGTAACTATTATACAGACCAGCTGAAATAAATTCTTTCTGTGCGCTGTGATTGAGATAAAACTCTGATACGCCATTCCTCTAACCTTGCTTGTTGCCATGCATCCTCAGGAATTATTACTATGACTGCTTACTCTTAAAAATCTGCACATAAATATTCATCAAAATCAAATCAAATATGTTTTTTTAGATTATGTGTTTTTTAGCAATGAAGGCATTGGGAGTTGTTAGTTTTGACATGTTTACTTTGCTCTGAGGCTAAATGTAAAATATAATACATTTAGCTATTTTACATGTAAGTATTTATTTTGTAATGTTGAGAGAATGGGTTACAATTGTAAAACATGTCACAGCAGGAATATGAATTAGATTATTCTTATATTAAATTCCATAGTAATAAACCCAACAAAATATAATGCTTTTTTGAAGGTTTTGGTCAATGATGCTGAGGAAGGCTGCACAATGAAATTTGTTGTTGTAATTATTACAGGGGCCAACTTGCAACGTAGCGTCTCTCGTGGTCCCAGCTCGGGACTTGTAATTCCCTCTGCACTATGTTAGCTACATCAAATCGCGCATTGGCAATAGCATGCGGGCCGTTGTGTTTCTATTACAGCAGTGCTTCTGAGCCTTTGACCAAGATAAAAAAGGCTAGTTATGCTTAGGGGCTGTTTAGATAGAAAAAGAAGGAATAATTCTTGCCCCAAAGATCTTCCAATCTACTCTCCCAGTTCAGAACGGAGTTAATTTCTGCAACTTCCATTACAGCAAGTATTAGCTGTCTGAAATAAGGCACTAAAAAGGATAATTAGTACTAATGGAAGTTAATACTAATGCAATGAAAGGAAATGAGAACCATGCAGGATTGCAGGTTTCTTTAAGAAAAAGAGGTGTTTATATGCGTTGTGAGAAGGGTAGGTAGGAGTCATCCCTTGGGGTCCTGACAGTGGCTGCTCTGTGTGACTTGAATGTTTCTGAAACTGACTGAATTTACTTTGTTTTTAAATATACAACTCTAAAATTCTAAAATTTGCCCTTTATTCTGTCCTACGCTACACAACGCTTCTTTATTTTAGGTAACTGCAACCATTTAAACCCTGACTGTTTGAATAAATGCAGATTTTTCTCAAACTGTTGTCTTCTCACTTTCCCATTCCCAGCCATTATGCTGACTTGCCACGAGTCTTTCACAGAGTCTGACAGCAGGAATGCAGCAACCTGGATTTTTACACTGGAAAAGGTGTTACATCTTGTACGTCAGAAAAAGGCACAAGGATATTCAAAAATCCCCCTTTTTAAATTTGGTGTCTTATCAAGGAGTCAGTGGCCAACACAGAGTGAAGCCACTACACGTGCTTAGTCACTCATTAATTTATTCTTCATTGCCAAGGGTCACTGACTTATTCTTTCTGTTCTCAGGCTGTTTTAATAAAGATAAGGTTGTACAAAATTTTTTTAAATAATTAAAGAATTATCAAATTGGTATGTAGAAAAATCAAACAAAATCAGCAACGATACTCTTTAGAATGGGTCAGAAACCTTTCAGGTGGGGAATCAGTTTACACGTGAGTTTCTGAAATAAACTTAGAAATTAACTGTCTGTCTTTTTCAATGAGGCTTGCTTTACCACCTAGGATTTCACCTCTTGGCTTCACTGCTTGGCTACACAAGTCCTTGTACCGACACAAAGGCAGTGAGAGCACAGTGGCAGAAACACACTGTCAGCAGGGCAGAAATGCTTCATGCAAGTTCATGCTGCCTCCAGCGTTCCTGGGAACACAGCTCAGAGGAAAGGCTTTACCCATCAGCCTTGTGTGGCTGGCTGCTTAAATGCTGCCGAGAGCTCAGGGACAACCAGGAACAGTGGCAACCCCTGGACGTGTCTCCTGGTGACGAGAGCCTGCATCGGTCCTGCCACGCGCTGCTCTGCACCTGCCAGCACCGCATGTGTCGGCACCTTAAACCTCTACCAGTGTTTACTCCCCAGATACCTTTTCACATAAATATACTATGTCTACTAGGCTTAGGTTTTGATTTTGCAGGTTGGTTTGTTTTGGGGTTGGGGGTTGGGGTTTTTGCTTTGTTTTTACAGGGTGTTTCTGTTTTTATGAAAGGTTACATTTGCATTTGTCCTGGTTTGAGGTAAAACAAGACCAATTTTGTTCAGGAACTTTACTTTTTAGCGAGGCCTCTTCTAACTGCTGAAATTAACGACATGTTGTGCAGAAAACTGTTCACTCTCAGAGTGATAAGACCCATGTTCATAGTTGATGCCAAGGAACGGTATGCAGAGAGGCTCTTGCTTATACTTGTTGCTATAACACCCAAGGCCAGCCAACTTTGTTACTTGCCCCGTTGGAGGGTCGGAAACGGAAAAGCGTAGAGGGGTCACACCTGCGGGGAGGAGCAGACAGGACAGGTGACCCAAAACTGACCAACAGGGTATTCCATCCCATCTGCCTCATGCTCAGTATAAAAGCTGAGGGATCAAAGGGGTCAACTTTCTTTCTTCAATGGCCGAAGTCCAAGGAGGACTCTGTCTCTGCTTCTGCCTTTGATCCTGATCCTGAATCCAGATCTGGAATCCAGTTCCCGTCCATCACTGAGTCCAGTCTGGGACTTTCCCCAGTGCCTGCTGGTGACGTGATTGTCATGCTGGAAACTTGATACGGTTTTGTATATATTTCATTATTTTCTTTATGTTATTTTATTATTAATATTTCATTAAAGTAGTTTAGTTCCTTCTAAACTCTTAAGTCTCTCTTTTTCTCTCTCACCTCCCTTCGGGAGAGGAGCAAGAGAGACCGAGCATCTGTCATTCCACCGGATTGGGTCAATCTGGCCCAAACCACGACAGCATTTGATAACAGGTGTTGAACAAGATCTTTTCTGTAAAACACATACATGGACAAGGGTTTAAAAAATGTAAAATTGCATGTCTGTATATTACTGAAAAGAAAGTAATTTAAAGGATTTACAAAGCCTACTAACTCTAGTTTTCTACTGCTTTTTCAGATCTTAGAAAGCTTTGGTGACAACTCAATTTTAACTTCTTCCATTGCCATGGGGAGGCAAGAATTGCTGGGTGAACTCTGTGAAGATCATACTTCAGGAAGGGGTAAAAATATTTTGAACTGATAATAAAAGCATATTCCTTTTCAGGGATGTGTATCCACTGTTACAGTTACTTTAAGTAAAAAATATTCTCAACGGTGTGGAAGCTGACTACCAATATTTCAAATTATAATTTGTTTTAAAAAACGTGATTGATCTTTTAAGCCAATGATACCTTAGGTTTCTTAATTAAACAGGTTTTCTGGGGTTGGTAAGAGAAGCTGAGCTAACATTCAGCCTAGCACTTCATGATTAATGGTGCTTCCGTGGCTTTCTGAAGTTTTGCAATATACTTGACACAGTAATCATATAGGTAGCTGGAACATTGTAAATTATGTGCTTAGTAATTTATGGGACAACAGAAGTAAGAATTGTGTTTGTGAATACTTTAGAAATCTGCACAGAATAAAAAATGTTTTGCTATCAGGTAGCAGTTCTACAAGGATACAAAATACATTTTGCAGTACTGCATCCAGTGCAATTCTAGTATAAAGTATTTGATAGCTTAAAATTTTATGTTTGTTAAAATGGATTGTTAGGGATAAAGCTGCACCTTGCCGGCAGTGGCTGTTGGGAGAGGCCAGGGTTCGGATCCCTTCTCCGATTGATACAGAGAGTCCTGGCAGTGTTCGTGGCCTGATGACTGCTCTGGACATGTCTTCACCATAAACCAGAGCGAAGGAATGACACACCAACTGAGCTGGCACGTCCACGTGGTGTAAAGCAGCGCCTGGCAAAGGTACTAACTCCAGAGGGAAAACCGGCCAGCCCTCCACCTTGCTCGGCTGAAGCAGCAGTGAGACACACAGGTAGAATTTGTCAGGCAGTGCTGCAGCCTGTAGGCATACGCTCTTGCCCCCATTTGTTTTTTTGATGAAGATTTTTTTTTCCTAATAAGTGGATCGTCAAAATAATGTAGTGAATCAATGTTTTAAATTGTGTCAGAAGAGTCCGAGATAGCTGTACTGAATAGCACTGACTACAGAGGTAAAAACAAGTAATGCTAAGACTAATGTCAGCTTCAGCCCTATATTTCCTTTGAATTTATCTGCACCGTCCTCTCAAATAATAACGCAAATAAAAATGATTAATGCAGGAAAGGCACTGAAGCTGCTGAGTTCACATTTTACCTCATTCATCATTTTTTCGGAGGTCCTAGTAATAGGAAAACCATAGCAGTGTCACTTATTTTGGTTGTTTTGTTAATCAATCTTTAGAAAAAAAGACTGAAATTATAAAGAATGAAGATTGTGTCTACGCTTTTGAAAAGACGCACACACACAGTTTATCTCCTGGAGAGAGAGGTTTTAAAGGAAAGAGGATCCCAAAGGAGGTGCATGATCCATTGACTCAGTAGAGAAAGATGGTAAGGAAAAAACCCCAACCTTTCTTAAAGGAACAGTCTGCTCAGAGGAGACTGGACTCATATTTGCGCTAGAAGAAGGGGTGTCATAGAGTACAAACTTTGCCTTGAAGTAACCCTACAGACAATTTACCAGGCAGCTCATTAAAACAAGGTATGTCAGAATGCTATTGCAAATGCCTCTTGCATAGCCATTAAGTACAAAGACTTTTATAATGTTTCTGCACTAAGGCTACTGCTGAAACAAAAGGGCAAAAAGGTTGAATTCTTTCTGTGCTCCATACTAGGCATCCCTGGCATCTTTATTTCCTTTTAATACATTAAAAAGTTTCATGATAACTTTATTAATCGGGTGCTGTCACAGGCTGGTTTTGCCCTCCAAGTGGGGTGCCTCCATGGCAATTCCATGTAAAGAAGGTCTTTGCAGCCTTGAGATTTTGTGGCCTTGGTTTGGACCATTTTTTATGGCCTTTTTTTATTTTCTGCTGCACCACAGATGCAATCTGTAATGTCAGCGTATTTAGAGAGGGGCAGGTCACCCCCCCATACCTGCCTCTGCTTTCCTACTCCCCCCCACTGTCACAGTCGTCAGTGGTACCTATAGCATGCTGATCCATCCCTTCCCTGCACCTCCAGAAGATGACGACAAAACCTTCCAGTGCTCTTAAATTCTCCTCTGGAAAGTGATATAGCTCGCCCCAGACTGGAACTGCAAAGGGGTGATATAACATAAACTTGCTGTATGCTTTTAAGATATACTGTGTATATCTTAAGCCCTTGGTCTTAGCCCTCATCTCTAAGACAAATTCCATCTTTTCTGCATTGCTCACTCAGCTTTTCTTCAGTTCAGTGATTTGCACATTGGTTCACATGAAGAAATGAACATTTTCACTGCTTGGTTTGAATTTAACCAATGAACTCGGTAGTGAAGAGAAATTGCCTGTATGCTCTCTGAAAGCCAGTATGCATATGCAGTAGACAATTGCCTATCCAAACTAGACATCTACTTACATAGTCTTTTTAAACCAAAAATGATCTAAAAGTGTTTATTAATTTTTTAGGTTATAGTTACAGTTTAGTGATCCATTAGTTATATTTATTATTTGGATCAATTTTATTTTAAGTAGCTTGGTACTATTCTATACCAGTTTTTAGGAATAAATAGCTATTTTTTGCCAGAGAAAATGCACATTATATTTTAAAAAGGTGGTCTCTTTTCATATAAATCACTGTTGTAAATACTGTATTTTTCAAACAAATGAAAAGAATACACATTGAACTTGGGTTCCTGTTATGATTTGAGACATAAGATAGACTTATTTCTATTCATGAGTTAGGAATCCTACTTCAAAATACATAAAGGTTCTTCCAAACATTTCCAGCCTCTGTTTTCCTCAATTTTTCAGTGTGCACAAGAACCTGCACTTGCACATTAGCTACAGTGGCATTCAACAAAGGAATCTGAACAGAAGGGCAGTGAAGAACATTATTTCCAAAGTAAACCAAAGTTAGGCTGTGTGTTGAAGTTCTGCAGGCATCTTAACACATTTCTCTGGCTTTTAGAAAGCTGCTGTGAAAGAAGGCTGCGACTAACTTGCTGCTCTGCTCATTTCACAGGACTGAAATGTGCAAGAAAACTACCACTATGACTTGAAAAGTAATTGCTGAAGATAATGTAGGTTGCATCTTTACATGTAAAGACACTTTGATTTACCAGAAAATGATAACAAAATGAGATTGGTTCTTTAGCTAGAAATAAATAAGATTGGTGGGGAGAGTATCAAAAGCTGTGGAGGACTTAAGACTGATTTTTTACTCAGTATGTAAACTTTGAAAAGAAAAAAATGTCATTTATGTAAGACCAATTTATATAAGCACAGAGACTTAGCAATGCTTGCATAAATGACCAGAAATGAAGCAGTTTTCCTACATCTTAGTTTCCCCCTACAATTTATCCCGAAATTAAATCTTTAGGATAAACTTGTTTTGAGCATGTGGATTAAAAAAACCCTGAAACAAACAAACAAACCCCTCAACCCTCCCCCCAAGCCATAACTTTCCTAAAACTACAGTGTTTACCATCAGTAATTCTTTTAATAAAGATTTTACAATCCTTATTTCCTCACATCCATCAATATAAAGGATCCCACACACTATAAAGAGAAAGGCAGTGCAAAACCAACAAACCATAATGAAAACAAACCACAGAGACCTAGAATTAAAATCCAAAGAATATGAATTATCATTTCACTTTGCCATGGCACTCAAAGTTATTACAATTACTATTCTTAAATGGAATAATAAATACAATAAAGAGAGTAGGATGATATTAAACAGACTTTGCATACTTTGTTGGCAACAGATTCAAACCTTAATGTCAAGTGATTGTTTATTTGTAATCAAAATATTTTATGTATCAAGTAATAACATAAAAGCATAGCTTAAATACTAAAATTTACAATATTTATGTAAAAGCCAATTTTAAAAGCAAAATATTTGAATAACTGAAAGCAGTACTCATCTATGAACTTGCCTTTAACATTTATCACAAATTTCTTTCTTGATTATTTAAACATATTGGGTTTTTTTCTTTTGGTAACAACTAAATTCAATTTTCAGATTATTTTTTTTGATGTCTGGGGTTTGTACTATTGTTTCTTCCAGTAATCTGGACTGATTTAGTATAGCATTATGATGTGTCTTCCGTTGTAGAGATATTATTTAAAGAAAGATTCTTGAAATAATTTGAAAATGTATTTAAAATATTTATGATATTTATTTATGATGTGGACACAATTCTTTTCAGGCTTTCTATATAATCATGCCCTTGTTGGAGTTTGCTGCAAGCTCCCTAATGCTGCATCTGCCACATATGTTGAGAAGAAAACACTCAGTTTTGAAACTGTCTGCTTATCTGAGAGGATAAAGTAATTAAAAACAACACAATATACCTGCTACACTATAAAAGGGAAGAAAACCTTGTTTATATTTCTGAGAGTACACCACTTACCCGTTTTTGGAAATTTCAACATTCTGCCTTACACCAGGAGGTGTTTCAAAAGAAGTAGTACTTCTAAAAGGATTGTGTTTGTGTATTTTTATTATTCAGTATAAACAATAACAAAATGTATAATACTAGTCTTGCTCAAATATGAAAAGCAAGTCATAAATATGGAAACCAATTCCTATAGAAAAAGGCAAAAAAGCACATTTTGCACATGTAAGATCAGTTGAAGGCCTGCCTTTCATCAGAAATGCTAAGCTTCCCAAATAGGACGAGAAATTTCCCAGCCTGTTTTGCTATTGCCAGATAGCAAAAATGCTGTGCCCCAGACTGCTCTATGTGTGTGGCATTTCAGCCAGGTTGGAGGCAAAGGGAGTTCTGCCATTGATTTTTCACTAAAACCTAAGATGCAACTGCCTTTGCAGTCTCTCACATCGTATGGGCTAATGTAGCATAAGGGGTTGACAACGATTGTTGCCAGTTTCAGCAACAAAGGTACGCAAGATTCACAGGGTGGCATCCAGACCTCTGATTGCAAGGATGTTAGACTTTCCCACCAAATGTTTCTTCTTGAAAAAACAGTTTTGTATATTAGAGGATTAATAATTAGAAGTGGTAAGTGGAAAACTAATTTCAGTGTTCAGAAGAAAATGAAATTACAGAAAGGGAAGGTTAAAAGAGACTTTACCTTGCCGTTAGAGCAGGAAATGCACTCCAAATAGTTTCGACATTAATTTAAAATATGCTCTGGGGAAAGGGTACTTTAAAAAATGGCAAAAACACTTGTTACACTTTGCCAGCCATTAAGAAGGAAATAGGTTTAACAAAAATACAAAAAAATAATGAAATAAAACAAAATTAAGCAAGGAAAAATGAAAATATTGATTGTCTTTTGTGTTTGAAAGTTATGAGTAGGAGCAGGGGAGTGCTTGATAATCAGCCTTCCGGTTACCCTCTGCTCGAGCACAGCCACCAGGCGGGCAGTGTCATTTCCCACCTATGTCCAGACAATGCCACTCTGGTGCCATCCCAGAGCAAGAAAGCAGAGGAAAAACTGTCCATTAAACATGCTAGGCATCTACAGGGCTTAGCAAGGACTAATCTAATTTGCAGTAGGAAATTCAAACTCACCATTGCTTTTGTGTCTTCAATTAACCTTTGTTGATCCTTTACCTACCCTAGCTCATATGGGAAAAAACCCAAACACCCTGCCCTACCTGCATCTAGAAGTCAGGAATATTGAAATATAGTCTAGAAAAAAAAGGAAAAATTGGGTTTTAAATGCTCTTCTACTTTGGTTAATCTGAGGTAAACTTCTCACTAATAATGTATTAACAATGCCTGGTTTTAACATTGACATAAACAGTTTATAAGACATTGTCTATTATTTCTAGTTTCTGTAGGGAATCCATATTCCCCTCAATAGTAAAAAGGATTAAAAACTACAAGTAATCTTTTCAATAGCATCTCCATGTTGCTTTTCCTTCCAACATTGCAGTTAAGATTAGTATAAACTATTTAGAGAACACAGATTAGGGAGAATCATATTAAAGAACTCCTTTGTCCTCCATAGAAGTCACTATTGTCAATGAGGATATTTTAACGGGAAATTTCTGTTCAAAGTTTGCTGTGAGGAGTATGTGATACAATGGTTACTTCCTTCAAAGGCTCTCAAAACCTATAGCTTCCATCTTTCACAACATCAAAAATAAAATTGCTTTCCTGTATTTGTTTCATAATTAATCTTTTTATGGAACAGCTAGTCTCTCACATTTTAAAATAATTATTCTAAATTTTTTTTCTTTGAATAATTGCAAAGACAACATTATGTTCAACCATTTCTGACTTGAAACACTTTGCTCCAACTTGTTGAATTGAACTGAAATCTACCTTAATTCTGATTTTTGAGCTGTACCTTTCCAAGGGGCTGCCATACTGAGGGTTGTAGGTTGGGTGCTCCTGCTCAACAGAACTGCCCTTGTGTGTTACAGCAATCTGCACAATACTCAGTGTATGGTAAAATCTTGGCATTGGACTCTATTCCTTAAAAAGAAGCACAGAAACTAGGACTTCCAAGAATAACTTCCAATTGGTAACGTGCAAACATTAATTTCTATCCAATTAAATTTAAGTGAATATACTTCAAAATGATACATGATTCATTTATCTCAAAAAAGTGGAGGGAAAATATACAAAATGTCTTTCCAAAATAAAAAGATGTAATATATAAGACAGTAGCAACAAAAAAACCCTTTTAGTCAATGGATAAAATAAATCATAATGGATATTAGCTATTATTCCTGAATCACAATAAATTGTTGATTAGGATTCTGTTTTCCCTCTCATATTTTTATATCCTCACATTTTCTATCAGTATTCTGCAGGGAAGTGACCTCTGCTTAGCTCTACGAAAGCTGTTACATAGCATTAAAGGTTTGGTATGTCCTTTGGCACAGACTCCAGCAAAATGTGGTCTGAAAACTGTGCTATCTTGGAAGTTGTTTCACACTCGTAAAATTCAATTCCGCTTTGCTTCCTTATCGCTTCAGGCTCATGACTTCTACTGTCATTAATTATGATGCATTCCTCAGGTCATCTCTGCCATCCAGCACCCTGGAGACACAGAAGGCTGACACCATCCATTCCTCACCCTCCCTTTCCTACATATTTTTCTTAAAAATGAATGGCAACACAACATGGGTCTACCACGGCACAGTAAGATATTTGCAGAGGGCCATACGAGAGATCTTACTTTTCTTTCTCTGCTTGCATAGGCTTATTGTCTGAACTACAAGATTCTGGAATAATTTTAAAGTCCCATGTAATAGTCTTCATTCTCAGCTCTTCTAAAACAGTCCCTGAAACTCTTGGGGGATTTGCACGATGATCAGATGTGCTCTGTCCAGAATGTGTGGTTTCAAGATAATGAATATTCATGCCTGGGCTTCCTTGCACTTTAGGGAAAAAATAGAGAATTAAACTACCGAGGTTTCCAGATTCTGATGTGCCCAGAGGGCATCATATTTGTCCATACAGTGGCAGTACCAATTTAAAAAAGAAAAGAAAAATTAATGCATAAGGATTGGGGTGCTGGTCACTTGCAACGAAACCACCCCCTGGATTTGCTGGATGGTTGCCTTCCCATGCCCAAGGAGCTAGCATTTCACAACTGTTTTAAAGCCTGATACAGTTATTTCAGGGCTGTTGATTAAAACCTATCAAAGTTGTTTCTGGAAAAAAA
>VYXH01010352.1:465054-502802 GCA_013397275.1 Burhinus bistriatus
AAGAAGATGCATTTTCAAGGTTGGAATGTATTTTGAACCTGTCAGCTTTGCCAGTCTATGGTTAAAGCATAGTGCAACAGGAGAAAATGAATTTCCAACCCTTAGAAGGATGCTTGAGACATGGAGCAGAAACAAGCAAGTCTGCATAGAGGCTGATAAGCTTCCCAAATCCTGCAGGGTTTCTCGTACATCACTATCTTTTTAAAAGGTTCATTTAAGCAAGTAATTTAAGGTTGTGAGCTTTTTTTTTTCCTCTCTAGATATGCGGTCTGATGAGTTTAAACAGTAGCACAGTGCTTCATGTCTTTAGCCACACCAGCTTAATCCCCTCAACTTGTAAACACACACAATTCATCCAATATTGTCTGTTTTTTTAAAAAATATTTGGAAAGAGTGACAGGAATTCCGTTCTTGTTAACCTCTCTTCATCTTCTCATTGACCCTTATTCTAGTTTTGTCTTTCTCCTGACTCTAAATCATCTAGGTTGGGAAACAGTTTCTTTGTTAATTTGCTCTGTATAATACTTAGGATACAGGGGCTTTGTTGCTAAATCTGGAATTGACTCTGTATAAGACTACTTACACAGTCCTTGCTAAGAGTCACACGACATTGATGGCAGCATCACAAGGCAGGCTGGAGGTTAAATATGCTGCCCGTCCATCTGACCCTTGGGACTATGTGCAGACCACTCCAACTAATATTTTGGGAAGGGAAAAGTTGGGTACAAATAGTGCTTACAGTGTCCTCCAAAGCATATTTTTCAGCTGCATGACAACACCTGGAATCTGTGCAGCTCTAGCTACCAGATCTATCTTGCCACTAATGATGTCAGGCAGACAAGAGATGTTGGAGTTTTCCCTGCAGGAGTGCAGTGTCCTGAGGACATCTGCAGGAAGAACAACCAACATCTAAGTGACATGAATGCAGGCTGAATTCAAGAGGTTTTTAAGAACTGTGGAGATGCCCAAGTTTTGCTCTCAATAGTTGCCAAGAATAGTTGCTCCTAAGGGTGCATTGTCATGTGCAGTGTCAACATTGCTATTGGTCACAAATCAGATTCCTCTCTTGGATGCTGGACAATCACCACTGCCTAGGCCAATTCAAAAGAAGCGGTGGAATTGGCTCAAACCTGCACTGATACATTCCCACAGGAGTGGATGATGACACTATCAGCAAGAAAATAAATGAATGAGGTTAAGTGAGTGCACCCAATATTAGATGTCTAGGGCATAAGATACCAGAGAAATATTGTTTTTGTTATATCATGTACGTTGAGATAGGAGGATAGACTCCTCATGTACTGTAAGTATGGGTGCTTCCTACTTCTCTGTAGTTACATTGCTGAAGTGGACTCCTTCCAGCACCTCAGTTACCACTTCCCTCCTTCCTGAAGACCTCAGTCAGAAGAGTTGTCAGAGATTTTGGTCATATTATAGAGGTAAATGGCATCATATGGCACAGAAGTTCCGGATGTAACCATCCAGTACCTCTAGAAAAGGTTCCCTCTTTAATCGTAGCAAAAGGTGGAAGTGAGGTAGACGAAGTTATTGTGCATTTTCTCACAAGCTGCAGGAAACTCCAAACTCTCACACTGATAGCAAAGCACATTACTTACAGACGGTGTCTGAACTAACGGTCACCTAGAAAAACCATAGTGGTAACTAGAAGTTATCACTGCAAGTGTTTATTGGTATCTTCTGAAAGTCACATCATATAAAACTGGATTTGAATCTTACTCCAAGATCAGTACCAGTTTATTATAATATGTGGTGGTTTATTAGCAACTAATTAATCTTCTTGCTACTCTGTATGCTCTGAATTAGGCTTTACTTAGCCAAGAATAGGACTCATTAACTGCTTATTTTGTGAGCACAAAGTAGATTTGTAATACTTTTCCAGCTATCCTACTACCTGTTTTTTCTATATCTGGTCTGTACAGAAAGGACAATACACACTAATGAAATACTGCCTTGATATTTTGTATGGTGAGCTAATATTTAAATTTATATCAGTCATTTTGTCATATATGAAAGAGTAACACCAAGATGAGCCTTTGTTCCTCAAACATTTGAAAAATTTCTTACAGCTCATCTCATAGAAGATCTGTCACCTGTCAAACAAGAATTGCCATTCTTGGTTTAGTGTTGAGGCAGCATTAAGTTTATATGCAGACTAAGGCCATGGGGTGAGTATTACTGGCCCGGGCTCTATACAATTATAAGCCAAACCTCTGGCAAAATCACTTGTAAAGGCTCAAGAAAAAGGTGCATATATTTTCCATTCCAGCTGGTAAAACCATCAACCCATGACAATGAGTGTGAAATCATAGGAACTGTCATCCTGAACAGTTATTGCCTAATGCCATGTCCTTTTTTGATGCAGCAAAAATGCATCCTTTTGATCCACTGTGTAACCATCATTATTGTAGACTGTTTATTTTGAGTAGTTTATTCTTTGTCAGAAAAGACATTTCAGGGGATGCTCATGATCCTTTAGAGGATGTCAAAACTCTAAGCAGATCTAGGTTGCCAAAATCATATTACCTTCAAACGCATACACCAGAAACGTCCCCACAGACTATGTCCGGCCCAGTCCATTGTACCAGAATTTTTAATGTAGCTTTGTGCTGGGACAAGAAGTGGGAGAGAACAGAAGTCCTAGGAAGGACTTGAGCTGCAAGAGCTGCAGTCTTCTGCTGTCACCTGCATACATCTGGGACTGTAGCCCCATAACATGCCACTTTCCCATCACTACACTGAGCAGCCAGTAGAAAAGGCCACATTTCACCTTAATTAACTACATTGACACAAGCATTCTGGAAACAGAGCCCCTATACTCAGGAAAATTGTTATCAGTTCTGGAGTGCAAAGTATTTTGCCTTTGGGTAAAGGGTAAATGGCCATGTATGAACATGAGACTCGCGTCAAGGTTTTGATGCTATCAGTCACAAGATGCTACTGACTTGAAAAAAAACAAGCTGGCAGGAAAAGACAGGAGGCATACGGAGCTTAGCCTCTCTGTGTCATGCATAAATCCCAGGGATTAGTGAGAGTGAGCTAGTCCTTCTTCCTAAAAACATTCATGTATATATATAGCAAAAACATGTGAGTATGTACTACTATTCTGCATTTCAAAGGGGAGTGTTAATATTCAGATAAATAATATTGATATGTAGAAGACAATAGCTGTATGTTATATTTTATACACAAAGTTTCTATTACCGTTTTGTTAGAAACCTGAGGAAATATTCTTCAATATTGTTCCTTTTCCCTTTACAAGATGAGCCCTTGCAAGCCCCCACTGCTAAGTGGAATTACTTGCAGGGACATGTTACTTGTTTTATAAGTATAATACAACATTTACATTCAGATTTTCCATGAGAAGAACAAATTGCCCTTCATATACAAGGAATGACAACTCTTTAAAATTAGACTATAAATTTACCTAGGCTAATACAAAGATCTGTGAATATGATCAAATAAGAATTTGACCACTCCATAGAAAAATATTTGCATTTTACACAAGCTAAAAGTAATTAATGGGGAAAAAAAAAAAAAGCAGCAAAGTGACTTATCTAAAATCTGTAGAAAGATTTAAAATATTCTAGAAAATGACACAGGCAGACGAGCTGCGAGGAACCAGGAATGATATTTATTGCCAAATTATATGAAAACACACAGACGTTCAATTATCAGCTATAAAATCCTATCCTGTTAAGCCTGAGAATGATTCTATAGTACTGACAGGTTTTTTGGGTCCTGACCACTGCAGCTATGACTGAATGCAACAAGATTCATAAGCACTGAGTTATTCTGAAAAATCTTTCAAATTTTATTTACAGAAAAAAAGAAGTATTTAATTCAACAGCAATAGATGAAAATTGCATTTGTATTTTTATCAACAGTATTGGGTAGGAGTTTCTTGACAAGTCATGAACTCACTTATGCTGCATAACCTCATTAAGCTATACATCTTAAAATTCATTTCACTATATTTTTAATTTTGTTTCCATGTGAAACTTAGCGAAATTATTTCTATATGTAAAAGCTACATGCAGGATAAGGCACAGAATAATAATACCTTTGGAAGCCAGAAGACAATATATCAAAAATGAACAAAACACACAGGATATCTGAGTCTTACATGATACTGTTATCTCAGGCAGATATGTCTTTCCCAGATGACAGCTTCTTCAGAGCTGTCCAATTGAGCTGTTGGCCCAGAGCTTGGACAGATGAGCCTAGCTGTCATTCAGACAGCATTTCATCCCCATTGTGACGCTACACAGCTTCCCAAACTTTCAGTTCCTTCTTTCTTGTGTTCCAAATGTGAGATCAGCGCGTGAAAAGGACTCCGATTCAATGGAGGTGGTAAGTGACCCACAGTCGCCCGCTCTCTGTGTGTCCTTCTCTTGAGCCCTTATCACAAAGGCTCCTTGAGTCAGCTTCATACCTAATATACTAAGGAAAAAATTGTATTTGCAAAAGTCACCATGTTGTTGTCTCAAGATAGTAACAGACAGGCTACAGTTTTAGACAGATTTCCTACTGTTGGTGTACACAGATTGACATTTTTTGTACCTTCTGTAAATGCTCACTCCTGAGACTTGTACACGTTCCTGTGAAAAGTTAGTACAGGTGGCTGTATCTCTTACTCTAATACCATGCTCTTTTCAGGAGTTTAAAACATGAACTTTCTGACTTGGTAGAGGGTACTAATAGGAAGGTGATGAGACAGGGATGCTTCCTCAGTGCCTGCTCTCGTGATGCGTAAGTCCATCAGCTCTTGCCAGGCAGGCTCACGCGCTGTTGGCAGTGCACTCGCTGCCTTTGCTATGATCTTTGCTGGAGTTCCTGCAGACACCCATATGGCTTGAGCTGCTGTCGTATGCTGCTCCTTTGTGTAGCTGTGGGATGATGGGGTGAAGAAATGTTCAGCTGTATTTAGTAGCGTCAGGTCTTACATGCCTTTGGTTTTGGCCCATTACCCACTTAGTCTGGCGTCCCCTTGGCTTCCTCCACACGTCGCATGATGGTCCAACCCCGTCTTTCCATTTTTTGGCTGTTTTTCTCAACAAATGTGTTCCAACACAGGGCTTTGTAGAAAACTGTTTTACCTATAATGTTGAATTTAAGTACTTACAATTATTTTTGGGAATATAAAAAATGTCACTGAAGGAAATGGAAAATAGTATTTAACAAAAAATTTCATCACAGCAGAGAGAATGAAAAATAGTGGCTATTCCTGACACATGCATGTATGGTTAATTATTCATCAAAGGAATGCATCTGAGGTAAGCAGATGAACAAACTGAGCTTACCTAGCATCATAATTTTAAAGACATTGAATACTACTTCAGAAGCACATAAATAACACTTCACGCTACCCAGAAAGTTTGATATCTTGCCATTTTTTGATTAATATAAAACTGCTGCATTTATTAATCATGATGTTTAGCAAGTTCCACATCAAATTCAAGTAGCTGGAAGCCGAGAGCCATGATAAGGCAAATTAGCATGAGTAAATTATGAGTACTGTACAGTGATAGCTAGAAGGAAAAACTCACCAGTCTTTTAACAGCAATAGGCTTCCCAAATAGTCCAGAATGACCCTACAGTACATCTAAAACTAGTAAATGATCTACCATATGGTTTTGGGTTAAATAACGAATCCCTGGAATCGGTCTGTCAGATCCTCACCCTGTGACACACTTTCCAAGATGCCATCTTGTACCCTGGAAAATTTTCCCAAAAGAGATTTTTCCTGAAGAGGCTGACAAAATTTTCATGAATTTTTTTCTTTCTGACTAATTAATTCTTTCTAGGAAACAAAGCTTTATCAGAAAATTCCTGTTCATTTCTACTTACAGTAAACATATATAACAATTCAGAACTCAAAGGCAAAAGGAATATGGAGTCTAGTATCATAAGACAAATACAACTTTCTTGGGAAATCTATTTTCATCTGAGAGAAGACAGAATTATTCTGGCATGCAGAATTTTTAAAGTCCTGTTCAATATAATCACATCTATCTATATATATATGCATGTGTATACAGAAAATTTAAAACTTGTAAATTTCTCTTCTTCTCTAAAGTTTGCTGCAAACCATCATTCTTTCTGTCTGAGAATGTTCATTGCATAAAGACTTCAAAACACTATATTGACAGCAACTTTCTTTTTCAATTTATTTAGAAATTATATAGCTACGTATGTTCCCCTGAGACTGAAGGCAATAGCTAGAGTTCACAAGCTATTTTAAAGTAAAAATATTTAGAAAAAGTGCAAAAACATGGCAACTCCTTTCTCATTTTGCATTTACATACAAATAGGCATTCCACGCTATAAAATATACTATATATTAATCAACTATTATCAGAATATCTTGGCTGTGGGATTTTATTCTTTGTCCTATTATGAAGATTAAATACTGGTAGTATAAAATGTAGACATTCTATTTTTTCTTTCAAGCCCAACTCATCAAACATTTCTAGATATCATATTGTCTTAAGCTACTGAGAGAGAAGGTAATTTGTCCCTATGGAGAAATGTCAGTATTTAGGTTTATGTCAACCTCTAGGCTGAAGAGGTATAAAAACAACAGCTTAGAATGGCAGAGAATAAGAGAAACAACCAAGAAACAAGCAATTATACCTAAGAGCTTATTTCCCAGGGATGGGAGAAAGCAGTAACAAAGTACCACCTTCCAGGTAGCTTAAAATCATCAGAGGAATGTGGACAAAAAAAAAAGAAAGAACAGCAAAAGCTGGTTTTGCCATTCTGTGCTTCAAAATAAACAACTCATTTTATGATAAGTTTCTTTAATATTTCTGTTTGCTTCACAACATGCAGCAGTTTAATGAGTGATAACTTCCATAATATTCCTTACTGCAATATAGCCATCAGACTGTAACAAAGAACTATGGAGAAGAAAAACAGTCACAGAAAGATGAAAAATATACATGTCTGTGAAGGGAGAATATTTGGAAAAAAATCAACAAAGATATTTGCATATAGAAGACATAAGTATGTGTCATGTTGTCTTTTTTTTTTTTTTTTAGTACCTGATCTAAATTAGGATTAAACCGAATGTTAAAAAGCAAATAGATGAACAGGCTTCCAGAATCTGTGTGTGCTGAAAATGATCTTAGAAACTATATGAACTCCTGTGATGTTAATTTCTTGAAATCCGTTAAAAAAAAAATGTGAAGTCAAGTCCTCACATATGTAGCCTGGCATATTTCCACTGACTTTTCATCTTTGTTCTGTGAACAAACTGAACAATGACCTGCGATGAATCCTCAGGAGATGAGTTGCTGAGTATGCTTTCATGGTAAATTGCATAATTATTTCATTTCTTCCCACCAAACCCGTATATATTATGTGTATTGTAGTGTTATGAAAGCACACGTGGCTATTGCAGCTAGTTGGCAGGAATTCAGATATCCAAGCAAAGTGCACCTTCCCTTTGTGTGAATTTTCTCTTTTTGCTTGTAGCAGACAAAGGCATATCTTCAATAAATGTGAACGTGAATGAATAATTGAATTTTCTTCCTTTTATTCTGCCCATTCTTCCAGAAATGTTTTCTTTGAGGTAAAAAACTACATTCAAAATCATATTTTGTTAAAATAAAAGACAATTTGGGCAATAGTGGCAAATGTGCATGAGTGGGTAGATTGTAATGCACAGATAATAAGTATCAAAAAGCAGACTGGGTGGGTATTGTTGCTTCTTTTTTCTTTTCCCAAGGCAGCGTATATTAAACTTATGTTTTCATCTTAAATGTTCTGTTCTGCCAGGGAATGGCTTTTTAAAAAAATTAGTTTATATCACTGCATGACTATATTTACCATAATTAACCAATCCATCAATTGGATTTCAAGCTACCATGATAAATCTGTTAATTAATTGTTTGAACACTGCAAAATTTTCATTCAAAAAAAAATCTAGGAACAGATAGGGGAAAGGGTTAAGAATTATTATTGACAGGAGTCCAGGCTTTTGACTTTTCTGCATTATTTACCTGTGATTTTTCATCTCTAATAACAAGTATGCAACATTACTATGGAGACAAAATATCTTTGCAATTAATCTGCTTTCCTCAGAAATTTAGGCTTCATCCATTTTATCCACCGAAGAGTGAAACTGAGAAGTGAAGATAATGCAGTCTGGATCAAAGAAATAATGGAGAAAAAATTATTCTCTTTCCTGAGGTGTCCCTTGAAGCGTGCATGCTCATTGTAAAGTAAGATAAATCAGGGAAAAAAAGGAAAGTAAAAAACTAGCCTCAGGCAGCCTTATGATTTATATAGGTTTTATATATGGCTATATTTTGTTCTGCTCAATGAAAGATAAAAGCAGTACAAAGCACTTGGCATTTCAGTTGGTTGTACTTTGTGTGATTCTTCCCCACCATCATTCCCCACTCAAGGGAAAGGAGCAAAGGTTGGACTTCTGGAGGTATAACTCAGGATAAGAGACATTGAAAGCTAATCTGAAGAGAAATTTGAACAGAATTATTCTACAGAGTGCTCAATACTCCTTTTTCTATAAGCAATTCTGGCACAAAGATGAGGAAGAATTCTTTCTCATTGTACCCAGAGATGACACAGCCTCTTTGATCGTTGTTATGCCAGTGCTCAAAAATCATAAGAAAAATTTAAAACTGACAGCTACACAGTTTAAAATACAGTCTTTATTTGACTGGTGGGATTTGAATGTATAAAAATGGACCTTCTTCTCAGAGGATGAATGATGTCATGAGAAAAACTTTTAAAACATAGAAACCAGGTTGCTGTCATACTGTCTCAATCTTTGTATTCAGGATGTTAAGAAAAATACCAGCTTAGTAAAGCTCATTATAAAATATAGGCAGCAGGGAAGGACAACACAAGTGACAGGGTCTCATGCTCTTTATTTCAATGAGTTCACAGTTGTGCTCATTCCTACCCCTGTTTCAGTAGTACAGCAGATAAAAGAGCTGTAAAGACATCTCTGTCTAAAGACAAGGTTGTCTGAAGACCTTCGCTTCCTTGTGCATACCTCTAAGGTTTTTTTCAAGCTAAAATTATTGACTTGAACACGTCAAGCTAAAATTTAACTTCTTTTCCTGCCATTCATTTTACAACTATCTAATGGGGCGTTTTGCCCAGGCGGCTTTCATCCAGGTCCTTCAAAATGGCAAATCTTTGTAAAAGGAACAATGCAAGATAGTACACACTCCGTTCAGGGAACAGCTGTAATGGTATAATAACTGGCATAACTGCTTCTGTTTGGGTACCACTGGAAACTACTGTTAATTCCAATTCTGACTAGATAAAAAGACATGGGAAGTCTTTTCCCTTCATGTTTTCTTTTTGACTTCTGAATCTCCCACTGTTGAAAGCTATCAGTCCTGCAGGGTCGGATCCAATAAGAACCTTTGCCTACAAGCCTGTTTTCCAGCAGCTGAGAACTGTTTGGAGGGAAAAAGAACATAATCCAAACCAGTAGCATCCTGAACAGGAGCTGAGTTTGTTAAATTAGTCCCAAGCAAAGTAAGCTTCAAGCAGAAATACTAAGCTCCCAATATCCTGGTGATTACTATTATTCAAAACAGAAAGATACACAGGTACTGCTAGAATTCAGAATAACAGCATGAAGGAAAAAAACATCTCTCTATATCACCACTTAACTTAAAACACAACTGGTAGGGTCACCTTAGAAACTCAGACAGATAGGAAGTGAGCAATAAATTAATTTGTGATAAAATTGAGACACAAAATTATGGACAGAAAGAAGACAAGCAGTCTGTAATGCTACTAACAGTCTATTTGCTACCACAGTAATACCAATCATTTCCTGCCAGGTAAGGTTTGGGGACCCGCACAAGGGTTAATCCATTCCCAAAGCTGATTCAGTTCCACTTGTTGAGCGTGTGTCCCCTAGATAGATGGCACAGAATAAGACAAGAAGAAACAGAACGAAGGATTGCTGACAAGTTGATTTTTTTTTTTGAGGAGGAATTCATATGAGGTGAGGTATTCTTGAAGAAAAGCAATAGACTATTTCTAAAGAAAATCAGAAGAAAAAATTATCCATGCACCTTCTTTAAAGAGAGCTGGAGAACTATCCATCATTGGAAACAGGGCAGAACAAAAGAGTGGAATAGAACAGAAATCATCAGCCAGTTCTCCTCCTGCACTAAGAACCTGAAAAAGGGCTATGTCAGGAGATTAGCTTGTTGTGTCTCTGATGTTTGAGGGTTGAAATCTGTTAGACAAATGGAAAGGCTCATACCTTGTCTTCTTTGAGCTGTAACTGGGAAGAATAAGAGTCAAGAAATATTGGAAGAAGATTTGATTGCTAACTATTTTAGAAAAGGAAATGTAAAATTTGACAGTGGTTTGGGCTGATGAAGGGAAAATAAAGGTAGAATATATATCCTCAGATGATATTTATCTACCTGTCTATCCATCCATCCATCCATTCATCCATAGATATATACGCACACATGCATATATATGTATAAATATATATACATACACACACATATATATACCTCCTATGCGTCCTCAGTTGAAAGAACAAGCAGTTAAGAGGCTCTGTTTGTTGAGAAGGAGCTGTTCAGACATTAATTTTATCTTAAATCCCTGTGATGTCCCAACTTTGAAGTGAAAATCCCTTCAACTGTTACTACAGAACCATGAGAGGCTCACAGTATTACGACAACTAATTTACACAGCTCAGATTTCTAAAAAAAACCCTCATTCTTTAATATCAGCATCTATATAGAAGGGAAGCTGAAGCATGGGCTGGAAGGTGAGCATGTCCATGCTTTTGTCCCTGTGACATGATCTGTAATGCCATCTTAAGCTATATCAAGAGTTTTTTATTGTGTGGCTGTCCCAGATTTTTGCACTATCAGCTCACAATGACTTTCACCTACCTGGCTTGTCAAGAGTCTGCTTGATATTTCAAGTGTCTCCCCGATTGCAGACCCATGCCTGTAATTTTTCTTTGTTTTGCTTTAAATAAAATGTTGCTATCTTTAAATTGAAATATCAGCCAGATGTATTTGTAGAACAGCCAGCTTTATGGAGGGTGAAATTGAGGCAATCTTTATATGACCATCTACTAATAAACTAATAAATGTTTAAATTGACCTTGATTAAAAGATCAGAATAGCACCAGCATCTGATTATGATGTTAACACCCAGGGAAGCAATAAAAAAAACCAAAGTAGGGATGCTGCTGAAATAGTGGATGAACCTAGCTTTAAAAAGCCCAGAAGGCACAGAAGATCAACTGGGAGCAGACCTAGATACCCTGGTCTGATCTGCTTGTGACTTCTGTGACTGGTGCTGAGGGGCTTGACACACTGAAAATGCTAACGAAGCCCCACAGTAAGTACATTCAGATGCTGAAGAACACTGTCATGTGTACAAGATACCTGCATACCTTGGTGGTTAGCAGTCATACTGCCTGTGCAGCAACAAGCTGCTCTTGTGTGGGTGACAGTCTAACACCTTCTAGTTTCTGCTATCTTGCTATACCGCAGCTCTCAATCCCTTCCTGCTGCCTTTTCAGCTTCAGCAGACTACACTTCAAACAATTTCTACCTTTTGGATTACTACTACCCACTCCTCTGCCTCATCAGTTTGTTCAGAAAAAACTGGGGGAGCAGACCTCTGTATTAAGCTCTCTTCTTTCCATATAGCTCCTAGCTAATCAGAGGACAGGGGGGCTAAACACTGCCGCGTGAGTGCTGACCCCTCTAGAAAATCACTGTATCTGCACTGAAACCACAGTCTCTGGCTCTGATTCTTCGAAGCATCCCATTAAAGGTGCTTATTTACTATCATGTTGCCTTGCTCCTGTTTTGCTCTTAGGTCCAGGATGCCCCACTATTAATACTGACTGTAACTGGTTTGCTCCCAGTTCTGATCTGACATGAACCATTTTGCTGAAAAAATTTGTTTGTAGGACAAAGGAAAATGGCTCTATTCTACAGCAGGTCTTGATGTAAACCACTTCATATGTCAATGTAAACCCAGTTCATCCGTGCTGACGATCCTAGAAATAGGTCTCATTCCCTGGGATACACAAGTAAGATAGTAAGATGGTATACATCCTTCATCCTGAATGAGCCTCTAACATAAAAAATAACAAGATACAGATAAAAAGTTAATTAAAGGCCTGACAGCTGTACTAGGATCCATTAACAGCAAAGCTTTTATGATCATTACAGGTGTAGTAGGATGTGACAGGTGACCTGAGCCATCCATGCTAAGCTGGAGAATCATGCTTGACTGCAATGTGAGCAGTTGTCACGAGCGAGACAGACTGGATGATGACTTCTGGTGGAACCAGACACTGGGGTTTATTTAAGAAACAAAAAAATTAGAGATTTTACTCTACTTGCTTATTTTACACACTTGCTTGCTTCCCCCACAGTGTTAGGTTCACTACTTCTCAACTTCCCGTCAGGGAGATCGCTGCTGGTCTGGGAAGGCTGGGCAGAAAGTTGTTTTGGTTTCTGCTGTGTTGCTGCTCACTGTTTTCAGGCTTGAGGGTTACTGGGCCAAGATCCCGGAGTATCATCCAGCATTTATCTTCATACATCTCCATCATCTCCAGCCTCTGGAGTCAGGAAGTCTCCTGACTTCCAGGATCTTTCTTCCAGATAGGATTTTCTTTCCAGACTCCCTTCTTCTTTCTGAAATTGCTTCTTTCCATGAACATTTCTTTTTGGCCTTCTCTTCTTTCCAGTGCCCTGATACCCCTGTTTTCCAAAGCTAAGTAGTCTGTGCACAGAAGCTCAATGAGCAATCAGTATCCTAACTGGTATTTCTGGTTTATATCTCTTTATACGTTGGAGGATTCAGGACATTCAGTTTTAGTCACAGTGTTATGAAAGTTTAAAACCAGCCCACTCAAAAGTTCAATTTTGGACTTTCACCACCCTTCCCCGGTTATCTGCCACCTGTTAACACTCACAGTTTAAGCTATTTTTTCACCCATGACACCAGATGCAGATGTCATGAGGTCTTCCTTCCCAGTAAGAACTCCAACAGCAGTCTCAGCAGGTTATTCTAGAGATCTACATCCAATCCAGTCCCCCTGCTATTCACTGATGGAGCCCAGATGGCCTGTTCATCTTTTCAGATGTGTTGAATTCATGAGTGTGATTCAGTCTGAGATTAAGACTAAACATAGATGTCCAGTGTGAGCTAGATGCTGTGTTACAGGTGAAGGGGATCGATATGGGCAGTTGATACCGTAAATGGAGTACAAACAATCATTCAGATGGCCAACTATCAGACACCTATTTTAAGGCGAGCTGAATTGCTCTCTAAAAATCCACTCATTGCATCAATTTTTGCAACTGTCTCTCTCAGAGTTGCTGGTAAGTGACTTAAAGCTTTTTTATTCATAGCACCATTGCCATGCTTCCTTACTCATACCCTCCAGGCTCTCTTTAAGAAGTAAGGATCACATACATTCATTGTCAGTTCTCACTGCTCTAGTCTCAACATTTCTGTGTAACCCAACACCTTATTCTCTCCACTGCTGCTTTGCTTCTTAAATGCATTCCTTTCCCTTCTTCAGCTCTTTGCAGCACTTTTTCTCATATAGCAATGGTTATTTCTCCTAAACTGAACTCCGACACAAAACATTTTGCAAATTGGTATAAAATATGGGCTTTTCACAGTCCAGTCAAAGGAAAGGAGAACGCACAAGGCAAATGTGGCATCTGTCTTGGTCCACTCAGAAACTTTGTAACACACAACCTCCAAATAATTCCATCTGTGGTGGCTAAATCAGGTTGGAATTAGACATAATACACGTTATGCATAAGAAAGCCCTGCAAAAGTCATCTTGCAGTCCCAGAGGCCATGTACTTCTATCGTATACTTGGATGACAACAATTACAAAATAAATACAGCTAGAGAGTATAGATCATGAAAGGCCATTTGTGGTTCTGCCAGTGGTGTTGCGCTGCTAGGTATCACAGAATCTGTACTAGTATGTGCAAAATGGCTGAGGTTTTACTCAAGAAACTCATTCTACCTGTGTTGCTGCTATGCTCTGGGTCTCATCCTGAATTAATAAGAGCACTTGCATTCCCCGTATTGTGAGTGTTCAATATCCTAGTCATCCGTCTGCAAGTATAAAACCCTACCTCCTTTCTATCTCCAAAAGCTGACCATCTAAATCTCTGCTCTAAGACTTCTCCTCTCAACCAAGATTATTTCCATTTCTTGTCTATCTCTGATTTTTTCTTTACGTCCCTGTAATTTGATCTGTCCTTCAAAATTTTGTGTCTCTTCTCATCCATATTCAGGTCCGTTCTCATTTCTCAATCTGCTCTTTCTATGCTTACCATGTATTTCTTGAGACCAAACATTTATTTGGATCAACTATATAGCATATGTTTTTCAGATGCCTACCTTATGGGCATCACTGCAGTAGGTAAGAGAGGTCAATGCAAGGTGTGTTCTGGTAGTGTCTAATGAATCGTTTCCTTCTGGCAAAGTCAACTAAAGAATGCTACTTGTAAGCGTCAGCTTTGTACCTGGCTGTTTGGCAGCATGACAGTTGGGATGTTCAATGACATATCTAGATGCAGAACTTTAACCTCACAAACTTAGTCATCTGCAGAATTAGATTGCCGTGTATGTATGAAATTTCTCTGTAGTCTAGAAATAATTTTCCTGGGTTTGACTGTGGTGGGAATAATCATTGGTACAGTGTATCAATTTTAATAGGGATAATAGAATCACAGTCTTGACATATAATTAAATACTGTATTTTTCAGTGTGTACATCTTTTTGAATTTACATAAAGATTCTTTACTTACCAAATCATATTTAAAGAGTATGCTGTTATCCTTTTCACATGCTCCTGTGTTAATCACTATTGGATGGATTCTGAAACCTTGATTCAGGCTGATATCCTGAGTGATATCTGTGAGACATCTTTTAAACTAAGGCTTTATCCATACTAAATGACAAAAGCAGACCTTGTTTGTACATATAACAAATGTCTATGCTGGACTGTTCTTTAGTTGTATTATTGTCAATACATACTGGTGGGCGTAAGCATACTTGAACGTAGAGTTGACTTACAAGTGTCTTTAGTTCTGCAGCTATATTTGAAACCATCACTGTTTCTTCATGCATATATTTAATACTCGCTTACTTTATGCGTACATCTTAGTTCTACACTCCATAAGACATTTTTGTTCAGTAAGCTTCTATTTGACACGAAAAGCTGCATTGTAAATTCCATATGAGTGATTTCATATTACAGTGGTTTAAGCAGTATTACTTGCTTCATATACCAGATATACATTTAATTTGGCTGGTAAACACAAAAGAGGTAAAATCAAATGCAATTGATATTCAACAGTTCTGTGCACTGTGTAGAATGAACGACTATCCCTTTAGTCATTCTCCAGAGACCTACCTTGGAACTTAAGCGCATGTTGCCTAAATATTTGGTGTTGTTTGTTTCTGTTAATAAGCAACTGCACAGGCAAATTCACAATAGTAGGGGTGTGGACAATGTTTCTTATAATACAAAGTCCTTCTGCATCTAGTAGCACGTGCATTGGCAAAGAGTTTATGAGATCTACTAATTAACACAGAGGACCAGGTATCATTAACTCTTTTTACTGTTCCTGTCTCTATTAATGACACACTTTGAGCCTTAGAGAATCTGTCTCTGTACCTTCTTTCTGTTTTACCTGTCTGTAAAGCTACAGAAATATATTAAATATCTGACTTTTAGTGGCACCAGAACATTCACATCCTTCTGAATCTCTGTCTCTAATTAGGGTGAGTGCAAAGAACACTAAAAATTTCTAAATAACATTAAAATAACATAAATTATTGCAGTGAGCTGGCGATGGTAATGAACACGCTTTTTTTAATGATTGAGTCATCCGACAATGTACTCACTCTGTGATTAATATTATTCTTGGTGCTCACCTGAAAAAGAAATATTAACTTCCTCACCTTGGTTCAGCAAAAATATCATTATTTTTTCTTTTGCTTTTTAAGATGCTCTCTGCTCCTATTAATTCATAAGGGATATTTTCAGATACAAGTATATATAAAAATAAATATAGGGTTAATGCTGTACCCTCATTTGGCCAAAACACATGAAGCACCTTTTCCTGCCCATATTCTTGGCTTGTTTTCTGCACAATATTATAATAATTACTGAGGAGCTGACAGTTGTAGCAAAATGGAGGAAATATTCCTTCTGATCGCATATAAATTATGGATGTGTGTGTCATTCATTTTGTATGTTTGCTTTCTGTTTCTATTGGCAATAGTGCCAAGCTTATGGTTTGCCATCCCGTGTGTCATGCATCAGCTGAGAGTGTGCTAGCAGAACTGCTGGGGGATGTTTCAGATTGTCATGAGACACCAGCACAACAGCAAGTAGCTTGTGTACACCCAAAAATATACCTGCTCTCCCCTTTACTCCCAAAAAAGACTGCACTAGGTTTCTTAAATCTGCATAAGAATTTGAAAAGCCATCTTAAATACATGGAAGTAGCATTTTATAGCAGAGGCAGGAATGGGAAATAAGTGTCCTATTCCTGGGCTATTTTCTTAATTATTGTACTCTCTTGGGCAATTAGCTGAAGGTACAAGTTTGATATGAAGCCGTTCTGAATACTCAAACAGCTCATTACAGGTATAGGTACTTGTTTTTACACTGGATTGGATCCTAGCTGTAGGTGCAAACTACAGCTACACTTCTTTTTTTTTTTTTCCATTGCAAACTTTGCAGGCACAAGTACTTTTTTCCAAAAGAAATTAGATTACATTCTGTTCAAATGTACTTGCAAACTATGCAAATATTTAAGGTTATATCATCAATTACTTTTTTAATAAACCTATAGATTTCCTCTTTTCATAATAATGAAATTACCATATCAATGACCAGCTCTTCATTGTGCTCTTAATGACCTGGATTCTTAATTATACTATTTTTAAAAGCCTTATTAACCGATTTTCTCTCCTTTTCCACACTGAGATATCTAAACTGGATTTTTTTTAAGAATAAAATTTTTCAGGATGTTAATCTATAATTTAAAACAGCATTTTCAAGGCATTTATAGGGGAGCATGAAGGGAAGAGAGCCAGAGTTTTACTTAAACGCTTGATAAACACCTTCTTGGTTTTACTGACATGTTCTGAAGACTGGCATCCAGAAAGATGGAAGATGGAAAGAGACGGGAAAAAATGTAGTTTAAGGTCACCTTATCAGAATTAACCTTCAAACAGCTCAGTTATATGTACACAAGTGACGTGTACGTATAATGATGTTTCAACATGAAATTAAGGGTTAAAACATCTAAGCATAATAAAGATATTCTGCTATTTAAAGCAATATAAATAACCTTTCAGAAGCATCAAGCAAACAAGCAAAATATTTATCCAGTATGATTTTAAGAGAAAAGGAGAATGCCAATGTATTATTCAGGTTGATTAGCAGAGGTACAATCAATCTGGCAAATCAGTAGGAGACCTAAGAAAAATTCTGTTCTATTTATAGCAAGGGCTCCAGAGCAAGCTCTGCTCTTTTACATGAAGCAGCAAAATTACAACTGCAGAACAAGCACTTTCTAGGATCCATGGCGCTTGGCAGGAGATGGAAACTGGTTCAAGGTCAAAGAAATAACACCAAAGGTGTGGTTGTTGGGAGGAAAGACACAAAGAAAAAGGTAGTAATATACAAACAGTGTAAAATCATGGGTAGCCTCTGAAATCTAATTTAAACCAAAGCATAGAGAAGGAAATTGTGATGGAAATGAAGTTAAAATGGGCAGGTATGGGACAAGTTCTTTGGCAAAGCAACAGACAACCAAACAGGCATGCAGCATATTCCCAGCAGCAAGTAATAAAATTCTCCTGGGCAAGGTGTCACAGGATTTTCCACCAGCGAATTGCTGATATTCTGCATACAGATGAGGGATGCTGGTCTATAAACTTTTGGGTTCCAGTTGCTGTTCTTCCTGCAATAACATGCTAATGAAACGGGTGGCTGTTGGCTGAGCTGAAAGTGGGTACAAAACGGTAGAAGTGACAGCCTGTGTGCACACAGAAAAGGTTATTCCTGATTCCACCAGACCTCAGAGGCTAAAAGTGGGGCAGAAATAGCACAAAATAACTAGATGAACAGGGTGCCACCCAGCTTCTGATATTCTGATACTAAATTTTTTCAGTGTAGAAGAAGCCACATAAATCTATCTTCCATCCTTCCTAAATCGGGTTAACAGATTTATCAACCAAAATGTAATTGTTTGGGGAAATCTAGAAATGCAGCTCAGATACGAGCGCACATGTTGTTGCCACTGCCCTCTTTGGGGTGGGTCCCAAATACTGAGTGCATAAATTAAAATTGCAAGGGGAAAAGATGCTCTGATAGGATTTCCAATCCAGCATTATGGAATACTAAAGGTATCGATGCACCAGGTGACATTAGTCTGACTGTTTAAGAGAGAAACTGTCAGACAACTGTTACTTTGGTGAGGGTTTCTGTGACAGACCAAAAAGGCTGCTGATGAGACTCTTATGTTAAAAAAAGTTTTCACTTTTGACCAGAGAAGTTTGTTTTACAGCTAGACACAGCTTCTTTTTCTGGATTTCTTTTTCATTTCCTAAAAAACCAAGCAGAATTCCTAGGAACACAGCTTCATATTCTAGTTCTCTAAGAAGCAAAAATAGAGTTCCTAAATTCCAATGAACTAAAACCAGAAACAGTTAATTTTTGTCTGTCAGCCCAGAAAAACATATGGACAATCATATGATGCCTACTCTCATCAGCCAGCTGAAATATGCACAGAATTTTGCAAACCTAGCTCCCTCAAGCTGTTTCAACCTATCTGGTTTTATTTTATTCTGTCCTTAAGATGGGAAATTTACATGGTGCTAGAAACAATCAGTACTATAGCTCTGCTAGGAAATTCTAATCCTGACAAATCAGTTTCCATTAGTCATACTTTTGTGGAAGTTTAATCAGTCAAATAAAAAAATATGGAGACAAATTTACACTGTACTAATGTCAAAAAGCTAAATGGCTTTCAAGTTTTATCATCAATATTAAAATAGAAAGCAGACCCCTGATTTGCTCCCCTCAAGTGTAGCCTTGGCTTCCCAACTCACAATTTAAAACTCTGGATCAGATGATGAATGTTACTGGTTTTACCGAAGCCTCACAAGGGAGCTAGTATGTTTTACTCCTCAGGCTTCAAGGAGCAATTGAATGGCTCAAGCGTGTATATCCCCTCTAAAACTTTGCCTTAATGGCACAAAACAACTTTTTTTTTTTTCCCCCCAAATTAATGAGGGGTTTTATTTCTTGTGTACTTACTGTATTTGAACAGAAGTAAGTTTCCTGACCTGAGAAATTCATTGCTCTCCCAATGCATGTGAACATTACTAATGTATAAATGACATGGGTGCATGTTAGGCGATTCTGACTGTCAGTTGAGCGCACGCTATGCAGCTTAGACATGTATTAGTCTGCTACAATCTTGAAACACAATGGAACAAAGCCTGCATGCAAGAAATGAATTTCTGACAGGATTTGTAGCTCTGGTTCAAAAATATCCCTTAGGGTATGAGCTTCATTTAAAGATCACTGTGAAGTATTGACTTAATAGAACTAAATACATGTCTAACTATGTGAATTTGCTTTAAAGGCTTGCTGAATTTATGCCTTTAATGAATTAAAGACTTGAACATCTGGGAAGAAGTTATAAATTGCAACTGCGTAAAGTGTGCAAGGAATGCTAAAAGGTACTGTGAAGAAGACGAAGTTGTCTGCGCGCTAGTGCAATAAAAAAGCCTACATGATCAATGAGAAGTAAAATTTTGCAAGTCATTGATAATAAATTCTGAATTTGATATGGCACTGCAGGAAGAACCACGTCGCAGATTCAAAGTGAGTGATGTAGTCAGCTAACCTGATGATCATGCCACTTGTTTTATGCTGGCTGTGATTTGTTTCTCTGTCATCTAGTGAGACAGAGAACATAAAGCAGGCTGCACCGTCATTGTCTGTCCTAGGACGATCTTTGTCAGTCGTCTTCACCAAATTGTGTAGGTCATCTTTTGTGTGTTCCTCCATGTACAGAGCATGTCTGACTTCGAGATTCTTTTGATTTAGTTTGAAGATATGCCTAGTTACTCCTACCTTCCAGAAAAATGTAGAGGAAAAAGTATTTAGTATTTTGGTGAAAATGGATGCATTTTTAAATACTCTGCATTAACCACATAGTATCTATATTTTTGCATATCTTCAGCTTTTATTGTGTTAAAGTAATTGCACTGGAGTTATATTCCTAGGTTCTTTTTCTAAGTTGTAGATTTTCAATGATCAACTAAAACTGCTGCTTTGGCAATTCAGACATCATTTTTCTCTGGTTATTATCAGAATTCACATTACCGGTGAAGAAAATGAATGCTCCAGTGCCATGTATCCTTTTGCCTTCTACCATAATACCTGAGCTGAGAACTGCTTTGGTTTTTGTAATTAATTATTAGCTCTATTTGTGCACTTCTGGAGGAAAATATCTTTTGCTGGCATGTTTTCCTGTCACTTTTTAAAAGAACCTCATGTAATTTCCTCTTAAAGACTTCTTGAAGGTTTTGTTAAGTTTAACTTCTTAAAGAACAGTTTCATTTAGAAAATCTGAATCTAGAAAATGTTTTTTAAATCAGGCATTGTCTGTGTTGTATGAGTCTCTGCTTTTTCTCATACTGAAATTGAGGGCAACAGAGGTAGATGTAAGAGAATAAATTCTCACTGACATGATTTTCTCTTACTATAGACTTGTGCAGTTTGACCTTAATCTTAATGTGAAACCTTTTCAAAGCTAATTATTTCTGTTGGTAGACCTTACACTTCAAGATGTTCCTGAGTGAATTGTGGTACGGAATGCCAAATACTTCATTAAAATCTAAAAGTTGAATATTCAAGAGTTTTCAGTGGCTTTTTTAATCTGTTGGCTTTTTTGATATCTATGCTTATATTGAAAACCTGATGAATGTGTGACCTTTCAGGTTGAAATCCCTGCTTCTTATCTTTAACCAGTTGCCTTCTTTTTGCTGGTTAATGCGGTGCTATGGTAAACTGGTTATCACCGAAAGAAATAAAATATCCCGTTAACTATTGGAGTAACTCTTCTTTGATACTTAGTCCATAATGATATCTTTTTGAGAGCTTCTATTAGTCCCATATTTCATTAAAAAGATTAAATATTTTAGTGATGAGTTCATCACCACAAATTTCCCAGTGGCTTAGATTTACCAACAGATTTCCTTGACTTCAGTTTCTTTCTGCATGTATCATTTTTTTGTGGTGTGAGAAACTGTTCTATGTAATCGTGAATGTTTAATTTCCATTACAACTTAATAGTTTCTTTGATGCTAATCTACAAATAGCTCTTGGAAACATTTTATTATACTCTTTCTTTTTTTTATTATCACTGTAGTGAGGGTTTTTCTTTGTTTATTCTCCATAGGCACTGTTATTGGTGTGAACCTGCTACTGTAGAAACTGGAGATGATGCAGTATTTCACTATCATTCCTTTCAGCATGTTCTTCACATTATTTGCTAACATTATATATGTATTTCATTTTGTTTCCTTCCTAATCCTTCATTGCATTTTTTTCCATTTTGTTTTTTTCCTTTCATATTATTCTGTTTCTTCACCCACACAGTGCAGTTTGTCTGATAATCAGCTACTCTTACTGCAACATCTGTGATAGTACTGTGCCGAAAAGATTGTGTCAGTTTAATATTGATCTTTTATGTTGAAACCGGGCTTCATGTATTCTTCAGTTAAACGCAAGATTGTTACTGTAAGTTCATATACAATAGCTTTTTGCTATCCATGTTCTTGATTTTTCTGGTGGTTTTTTTTTATAACTGATCTTCAGTTTAATCACATACAATTTATGCTAATTTGTATTTCAAGTCTTCTGTACCCTAGGGAATGAATGTGTTTGTCCTTCATAGATGGACATAAATGGTCTTTTCTTCTTTTTTCAAGGTATTTTGGTGATTTCCAAATTATTTGAGATATCTTTATGTAAGAATAATGATCTACTAGTTGTGTCCTGATAAGAAACAACAACTAGTGTTTCTTTCACTACTGTGCTGGGAGAGCAAAGGCCACTGAAATCATGCATTCCTAAACACATGTCGAACAGCAGAATACTGTCATCTAGAGTTCATAAGGAATTATGAGTTTGATCATAGTAGTCTCTTAGTTTGTAAATGTACATTACTGGAAATCTTGTTTGGAATTTTTGACTGTTGTTTGATTCGTAGTCTATGGTTATGTCTATACAGTTGAGAGCAATATCGGGTTGAGATACTCCTGTCAACTTTGAACAAGCAACATGGTAAAAATTGTCTAGCTATAGTAGCAGAGGGATCAGCACTGGCCCTGTCAACTTGCTTAAAAACAGAGTAGAACTGCCAGCGCGCAGGTATGACTTTTCAGTAGCTGAAATGAAAGTGGCTGAAAGTGGCACAGAGTCTATCTAGCTGGAGGTCTGTGACAGGTGGTGTTCCCCAGGGGTCAGTATTGTGTCCAGTCCTGTTCAACATATTCATCAATGACCTGGAGGAAGGGATAGAATGTACCGTCAGCAAGTTTGCTGATGACACAAAACTGGGAGGGGTGGCTGACACACNGATGGCACTAGTCTTTTTTCCGTGGTGCTCAGTGATAGGGCATGAGGTAACAGGCACGAACTTGAACGTAGGAAGTTCCATCTAAACATGTGGAGGAACTTCTTTCCTTTGAGGGTGGCAGAGCACTGGAACAGGCTGCCCAGAGAGGTGGTGGAGTCTCGGACTCTGGAGCCATTCAAAACCTGCCAGGACACTGTCCTGTGCAACCTGTTGTAGGTGTCCCTGCTCTGGCAGGGGGTTGGACTAGATGATGTCCAGAGGTCCCTTCCAACCCTGGTGATTCTGTGATTCTGTTTGAAACAGCGTGATATTTCTATATCAGACTACAGTACACAATAAGCAATGGACTTTACCCTGTTTTAGAAGTTTTCTTCTCTCTGAGTTCTAGTACTGTTTTTCCATCATTATTATATTATTTATTCATTTTAATTTTTAATTGTTTTTAGGGAGTCTTCAAACACTGGGGTTCCTTCATTCCAAGGGCTTCAAAGCTGCATGCATTCAGCATTTTTCCTTCACAACTTCTTACTATCACAGAAATGCATTTGCACAGACACTTACTCTTTTCCCCCACCCCCCTTCCTCGCTACCTACCAGAAATTCAAGCTCTAGTAGGGTCCCCAAGGCTTTCTTTCTTGGAATAGTGAGGGACTGCAGAAATAGAAAAGCTAAAGAGAACAAGAATTTTTTATTATTATTTAATCTTTCCCTTTTCTCCTCAAAAAGCTCTTTGTAGCTTACAAACAGTGTTTGCAATATAAATGACCAAACAGTTGCCAAGGTAACAGCTAAAGTAGCCAAAGTCCTGCACAGAAGAAAAGAACCGAGCAAAAAATCTTTAAATTAGGAAACAACTGAGAGTGGTTTCTGGTAATGTTAAAGCCATTCAAGATGCTCACACTTTTTTCTTGAAAGGGACGGAATCGTACCAGTGCTCCACAAAAATGTGTGATTATGATCAGGTAATTGACTGAGTGAAGCACAGTAGAGGCAATGTACTTTACCAGTGACATTTATGAGTGTAAAGAATGAAGGAATACACATGTTTTTTATTTAAAAAATTATGAATCTGTCATCAGTTTGTTTTGCCTAACTTAAATGATCTCTGAATAGTTAGGCAATTAAAAGTAAATAATTTCAGAGGGTATTCCTCACATGGAATGTCATACATTCAGTGTTTTCAAAATGTCATTATCCTGGGAGATTTGAGCTTAATTATTTTGAAAAAGCTGTTAGTGTAATAGGAAAGATTATGATCATTTATTCAAGATACAATGCCTTGTTATTGCTTATATTACTGTTTCATTTAGGGGCTGTTGTCACAGATCAGAACTTTACTGTATTGGAAGGAGCATCACCATGGGAGCAAGAGGATCCCAAGCTCCTACTGTCTTTCTGCCTGTTTGTTTCAGCAGTGAATATTTACATAACACCTATTTAAATCATAGGTAGCAATATTAAGATTTATTTTGCAGGAGAAACTGAAGGTCAAGGTGGTTTATCGCTAAAGTGTGCTCGAATAATAAGTGCTTCTCTTGGCTGCTCTTTTCTGTACAGCCCGTAAGAGGCTGCTTCCATTCATTCCTCTCAAAATCATAGGTTACCAGAACTTTTAAAAATCCAGATCATACTGTTTTGAAATTCACATTTTTTGCATTATATGGGGTGCCAACAACAACATCCTTTTTGTTCTTCATTAGCAGGCTAGTTCTGCAAATCTGGAAAATAATTTTTTTTTGCATAACATACATCCTTGTCCTGAGTGCGCATCTGAATTTGAACAGATCAAAGCCTAAAACATTGAGATTTCAGTTCCAATGTAGATTACCCAGCAGCAGTGAAGTTATAGGATTGTTTCAAAGCCCAATTCTAGCAAGCAGTTCAATATCAGAACTAATACAAGAGTGGGTGGGTCTGTGTGAATCCTTCCTAAAATATGGTGACACACACGCTCTCCTGGCTTAAAAGATTATTTTTCTGAACAATATAATTAAGTGAGCTATACTTATGAGATGCCTGAGAATACTGTTATATACAAAGAGGTCATTTATTTCCTCCTCAAGAAGGAGGAGAGAGGTAACTGCTGATTCCCTCACTGAACAGTCAGCAAGTTAACGACACAAATTTTTGATGCTAATCTGTAAGCAAAAGATTGCCAGCTGGACAATCAAAGTTCCACTCTTTTAAAGTCTTTTTCAAGTAGAGGTGCCTCGAAGTCAGCCAATGGAAAATATTTTATATACATGCAGGAAAACTCTTTGAGGCTAGTTTATAGTTGTATTTTATCCCTTAAATCTAGTCATCAAAAACATTTGCTTTTGGGGTGAAATGCTATTTTTATGGACAGAACTAATGTACCCAACCTTACAACTGAGAATTTCTCCAAGGCAACTTTACCATACCCTGAATAAATAATATTTTGAGATAATCTAGTTAAATCTACTTAAATTTACCTAACTCAAGCAAAGCTGGTAAAATACAAATACAAGCACCTATTTATAGCATTCAAAACATACTACATTATCACAGATGTATAGAGAAGGCAGAGATGAAGACAGACGGACAAACAAATGCATTCACATCATCATCATTATTCACTGTGTTTAATTGACTTATGGTAGACTTACATTAAAAGGATCTTTTTTGCCCTTATTCATCTAACTTTCTGGTTTCTTCCTAACAAGAATAGCCAGGGTTTCACTTTTCAGTGCCTGCTTCCTCTCTCAGCTGACAACTGTAGCTGTTACAACTGATCTTCTCTTTCCAGCTTTCAAGTCCATATTTCTCATCTTCGGCTCTGGCACTGATTGGGAGTAGTGCAGGGAAGAGTGTTGCATTGGCCTGTATCTACCAGGACAATAAACAGACATGATGTGAGCATACAAATAGCATACAACTGCAAATTTGTCTACTATGTATTATTGTCTCTTGATAGAACTCACAACAGTGAAACACCTTGGGATAGCTGACCTCTAACCTCTTCACCAAGCTCTAGCACCTATTCAGTCACTTGAGAATTTATATCAAAACTTGAACAAAACAAGAAAATGTAAATAAATCCTGGTTATTCTTAACTTTTAGCCTGATAATACTTATATGAAATACAGCATAATAATCATAGAATCATAGAATCGTTTAGGTTGGAAAAGACCTTTAAGATCATCTAGTCCAACCGTTGACCTTACTCTACCAGGTCTGCCACTAAACCATGTCTCTAAGCACCACATCTACACGACTTTTAAACACATCTAGGGATGGTGACTCAACCATCTCCCTGGGCAGCCTGTTCCAATGTTTGATAACTCTTTCAGTAAAAAATTTGTTGCTAATGTTCAGCTGAATTCTCCTCTGGCACAACTTGAACCCTTTTCTTCTTGTCCTATCGCTAGTTACTCGGGAGCAGAGACCAGCTCCCATCTCACTACAACCTCCTTTCAGGTAGTTGTAGAGAGCAATAAGGTCTCCCCTCGACCTTCTCTTCTCCAGACTAAACAATCCTAATTCCTTCAGCCGCTCCTCATAAGACATGTCCTCCAGACACCTCACCAGCTTTGTTGCCCTTCTCTGTGCACTAACTTTTTATGTGATATCTGATTCTCAGAATTGTTCCCATTTTGTGGCTCCTGGAGCGTCTTAATACAACTTATTTTACCTGGGGGGTGGAAAGCGGCTCTGATAGCCAAAGGATATAATGACAAAAATCAAACATGCATGTGTATGTTAAAAACAATGCCAGAGTGGGCAACAGTAAAAACTGCTGAATGAGAATGGCTTTGGATGTTTTGTTTTCTCCCTTTGTATTAATGTGCCAACTTTTCCTCCTAATCTGACTACCCTCCCTTTAATTGAATGACTAAAATTGTTTAATTGTCAATTAAGTCTTACCTTATAGCAGCGAGCATAGTGATTTTTGATCATGAAGATTTGGTGGGTTTTAACAAATATTTGGTTGGAGAATACCAAGCACCTCAGGCTAGAAACAAAAGTAAACAGTGCTGTCCTGCTTCAGGTCCAGTCTTTCACACTCCTTCTTTGCTTATCCAAAACACACAATTTCCTCCCAGCTGCTGCTTCCTGCTGTAAATTATTTGAGCTCCTGTTCAATCACTCGCATTCAGAACTGACTGTGATTTAAGTTTATATTCCATTAAAATTTTTAATTAGTGTAATAGAGAAAAAAAATGGTCTAAAAGAGACCAGAAATTCATAGAATCATAGAATCACCTAGGTTGGAAGGGACCTTTAAGATCATTGAGTCCAACCATCAACCTAACACTGCCAAAGCCACCACTAACCCATGCCCCTCAGCACCATGCCTACCCATCTTTTAAACACCTCCAGGGGTGGTGACTCAACCACTTCCCTGGGTAGCCTGTTCCAATGCTTGATAACCCTTTTGGTGAATAAATTTTTCGTAATATCCAATATAAACCTCCCCTGGTGCAACTTGAAGCCATGTCCTCTTGTCCTAAAAGTCAGTGAAATGAGAACCTGCAGAGTTCAGTGGTACATGGACGAAAACCCAATAGCACAATTCCTTAAGAAGGACTAGGAAAGGTGCAAGTTACATCATTTCAAACTTGTTTAGCCCCTCTGAATCTGAGCATATTTCATACATCTCATGTGGCACAGGGAGTAGGTGGTAACAGCTGGCAATTACAATAATTGATTTAAACTGGTAAGGGAACATTACAGTTGAGACAGTTTATTATTGTTCATAAAAGCTAAGTTGTGCCTGAAACTTATTTCCATAAGATAAACCCTCCCTTTTTAGGCTGGATGTCTCTGATCTGATTTCTACTTGGTGGGGATGGTTTGCAAGCACGGGACTGAAGGCAAGAAATCACAAACCTAACAGAGAAGTCCTCGAATGTGGTGTTGTATGTGAGTTATGAGAGGAAGCCTTTAACGTGTAAATCATATTCCCACTTGTTTAAAATCTAGTAAGTGGAAAGCATAAAGGGATGTGTCAAAATCAACGATCTGATTTGAGGGCAGACATTAAACGCTGAATATGTGAAAACATGCTGTCAATTGAAGTAAGTGATGGAAAGGTTGGCACAAGTTTGTTGTGTGTTAAATCACAGAGCCCCTTTCTGCACTACAGCAAGTGATATTAGGCAACTGTAGAACAGCCATAAAAGCTTTGGGATTCAATCTATCATTCAAGATTTTTGTTTGAAGTAGAATTGTTCCTTTTTTTTTTTTTTTTCCTTAGCTGTTAAAAGCTTTGGAAAAGGAGCTCTGTGCATGTTCTCTTTCTTCAGTTCCAGACATGAAATGAATGAAACTCTGCCATTCCTGGTCTTTCATTTGAAAAACTATCTGGGTGGCTAGCTGTTCTATAAGTTTTACCATAAGACTAAGGCAAAAAAAAAAAAAAAAATTCAATTCTCTTTTCACTGAATGAAAAATGAGCTAATGTGCAGTCTGTCAAGTATTAATGGCTTAATTAGCATTTACTTAGTTACCTTTCCTTGTAAACACTTCCCAAGCACACTAATAAATTTAAGTGCAATTTATTTTTTTAAAAAGTTTTCTAAGAACAGTATTGAATAATAATTACCAAGGAAGTATTTGGAGATATATTGAGCAGAAAATGAGCAAAGTTCACCTAAATTTAGATTATCACCATAGCTGTCAGATGCGGGGGCTAATATGATGACAGTTTGATTTAGATAGTGTACAGAATAGCGTACCAGCACAGAAACTACTCACCAGTAATAAAGACTTGGCTCAGAGCTGCCCTTAAGCATTAGCTCCAAGGCCCAGCTTAGCCCACCCCACTGACAACCTGCCTATCACACTGAAGTTTCCTCAGGTGCAGAAAGGGCTCTCCATCACATCTCCAGTAATATCAGACTCACTGTACACGCAGTGTAGAGTCCTCTGCGTCTTGGTAAAATTTTGCATGATGGTCCCAAGAGTTCCCAAGGAGCTAAGCTGATTCTGACCTGTATTTCTATTCATACTTCCCCTTAATTTCTCATCTTTGAGGTCACCCTTTCCACTGTGGATTATTATTTTGAAGCAGTTCATCGGTCAGCAAGAGTCAATTAAAAAAGGTATTTGGTCCAAGCAAAGAAGATGTGCCAATATCCTCATATTGTATAAAATGAACTTCATTATTTCCTAGAACCATCAGAACTTCCAACAAACTCTCCTGTCAAGGTTCCTGTGAAACTGAATTTCAGTAGAAATGTAGGCACAATCTCAGCAGTTTATATATTTGTTTATTTTTAATAATGCACTGCATTCTTTACCTAAAAAAAGGGATTCTGATTTAATATTTTGAGAGGTATGAGCTTTGCTGCTAAAATTGCTGCTTCCCTACTGTGAAATTTTTATAGCAATTTATTCTGTTTTAGAAGAAAAACAAGGTCATAAACTGCAGTTTCACTGCAACAAATTTGTTAAATGAAACTAATAGAAAAGAAGTACAATTAGCTAAAAGCTTTAAATCAAATTTCAGAACTTGGCAGACTTCCCATTACCCAAAACCAAGTGCTGAACCAAGAAGAATTCATTAAAAAATTTGACAAGGACCTCGGGATGATTGCTAGCACATTGCCAATAAATGATTAGGTACCAATCCCACAGTCACACAAAGGAAAAAAGTATGCTTACTACAAATCACTGAAATTAAAATGTAAGACATCGCTTTTCTGTAGTTGTGATGCTTTATACTCTAATGCCGTAATAGCTCACTGCTTGAGCAACCTCACGGGACCGAAGTGGCAACTACTTTCTTTTGCAGAGTCTCCATGTATAAAGGGTGGTTACACACAGCTTTTATTTTAGAGATACATGTATGTGTGTGTGTGTGCTCTGCACGTGTATACAGTTATGTGTGTGTATATATAAGGAGTGTTTTTAATTAAAAATTCCTTTAAAAAAGTTGATTAAAATGTCCTGCTCCAATTAAAACAGAAGAAACTGACATTTCCAAAGATGCAAGAACTAAGGATGGAGAGATTTCTCCAAGTCTCCAGTGAAGTAAGTTAATGTGGCACCCAGCATGGACTGGGCTTGGTTGACAGTAGCATTGGCACGTGAGCTTTGGTTACTCCTGTCAGGTATCAGAACAGCCAAGTTTTAAGAGCAGAGGAGCAGCGTGAGGGCAAAACACCAGCTGATGGCTGTGAGAGCTGCGGACGTATGGAGAAGCTGTCACTTGGAGTAGATTGCGAGTGTCCGCGGTGGTGACAGCCTGTGGTTGGGCACTAAGTGAAGCTCTGTGAGTTGATGCAGAACTGAGTATTTGCTATCCCAGCCCATCATGGACAGTGTCTGGTGTCACTCGTGACAACTGAGGAAAAATGGAAGAGCGCAGGAGAAGTGCAACGAAAAACACAGAAGGGAAGGGAAGCCAGCTGCAAGAGAACATGAAGAGGAAAATTAAAGAAAAAAGTTGAGAGTTAATTTGGAGGCAATTGTGTAGTGTATTGTGTAGTAATATGGAAATGAAGGATAAAAGCCTTGAATTTATAAGATAGGGAATCAAAGAGGGAACTGGGGACAAATGTGGTGTGGTGGAGGAGGGCAGGTCACCAAAAAGGAGGATCCAACAGACACGTCCCCCATTCAATGAGTAACCAGCATGTGGTCCCTTGGCTAGAGGTGATGGCAGTGAGAAAAAATTATGCCTTGAGCGAGACAGACAGGAGATTAGAAATGAAACAGAAAGGGAAAAGAACTGTGGAGCAGGCTGATTTTCCATAATAAGACAAATGTACTTGAGCTATTGGTAAATATGTAGCAAACAAGAGATGAATGTCCTTCCTCCCAGTCATATCAATAAATATGATACACAGGTGAGGCAGTTGGAGTGATAAAAGACAAATCAAGGAAAGATGTTGGAAAGGCAGCTGGCGGTGTAATGCTTCATGAATTTAAATTGAACATGTCTGACAATGCAAGATCACCAGAAAAGACTTTGAAGAGAGAAGGAAATGAAAATAAACAGTACTGGATGTCAGGGTCCTGCTTGCACTAATGGGCTCTGCAACCTCGCCTGCCCCTTCTCCCCCTTGAAGTTTTGGCTGCCTGTGCTCATGGTCAGCTTGGCTATAGTGCAACCACGGACCAGGCTGCAGGAAAAAGAGGTTTTGAGAAGCTGTGCCGGGGGCTCTTCCTCCATGTGCTTGGGAACTGCTTGCAAGTAGACCCTGGTGGTGGGTTCCTGCCTGTCGGGAGCAGCCGGAGCGAGCTGCTCCGCAGGGGATGGCAAGCCGGGTGCCAAAGCTGACGGCAGGGCAGTGCCCTCAACAGGACTTTTGCCAGCACTTCCCAGCAGTCTGCTCCACTCCTCCATGGCTGTGCAACCTCCCAGCTGCCTTCCAACGCAGGCAGTCATGCAACCCCTCCCAGAAATGTCATCTTCAGTGCCCCAGACGTTAGGGTTAAGAGTGAAAAGGATGCAAAACACAGCATTTTCATGTGAAAAGTGAAGCATATTTCACATGCAAAGACATTTAAATGAGACACTTGAAACGAAATGAAATCAATTTCACCTTGGTTGAAGAAATATCAAATTTTCAATTTTGACAACATGGCTGTTTAACAAATAGTCACACAGGTAATCAAACACATACAGTCCCATTCAGACTGGAACTCACAAAAGGGAACCAGAGCAGCAGCATTTGCTTCTGCTCCGATGCCAGCAGACTAAGGAGTAAGTTGGTAGAACTAGAATGAAATCTACCCATAAATTAAAACATTGTTTTCCTAGCTTTTTAAAACATTTGGTGGGCCATTGCAATGTGAAAAACCAAAATACGCAAGAAAAGTAGAATAAACTCCACTGGTCATAGAGAGGTTCAAATATTAAGACCTTAAATTGAGTTAATGAACCAAGCACCTCAGTGAGTTACAGGGAGCCTGTATGAATAGCTCTCAGCCCTAGGGCTCAGCTGCCTGCAATCCAGCGCCTGGTCTGGTACAACAAAGCTCCGGTTTGACTCTGTCCTACTCAGGAAACTCTTGTGAAGATGAAAGAAAGTATGTATGCAAGATAAAAAAGTGAAAACACAGAGGACTGGAAAACAAAGACTCTGAAGACAGCAACAAGGCAGTGTGGAGGTGGAGCCCTAGCACCAAGGAACAACCGTGGATAACCCTTTCCTTCTGACTGACAATAATCTGGCCAGGAAAGGCTCTACTGCTACTTCGGTGAGGCAGGGAGAGCATATTAATGCTTAGCCTAGTTGCTCCTTAGCCTTAGTTTCCCTGTTGTGTGTAACAGCTAATAAATAATTGCTTACTCCTGATTTGCATATAACCTGCTTCTCTCTATGCGAGATAAAAGTCCAGTGAAAGTGACCCAGAGTGAGAAGGTTACATATGAATTGATGTTTCAGTCCTAACAATAGGAGTATGGTATCGGATCTATGTTATCAGTGACTCAACTGGGAGAGCAACATTGACTGGGATATGCCGAAAGAGATACAGAAGCAGGAAATACAACTGTAACGAGAGACTTTAATTACTCTCAGACAGACTAGACAAATGTCACATCCGGATGTGAAGCAGAAAATTTTTAGATACCATCAGTGGCTCCTGCAGAAAATAGAGAAACAGCTGATTAGGGATCCCACAGTAGGAAATGCAGCCCTGGGCTGGGTTGTAAGTAATGCACAGGTTCTGTTTCAAAGTGCTCCAGGCAAAGAGCAGCCATTGGGAACTGGGAATTGGAAATACCTACCATAATAGTAATGGCCAACAGTCCACTAAATTGGAGTGTTAAGCTTCAAAAAAAGGAAACTAGTAAAAATGAGGGGAATTGTTAAAAAGAAAGTTACCAAAAGGAGCACTTGCAACAGTTAAATTTTTACAAACAGTAAGAAGAAAATGCCTTACCGTAAGCACAGCAGCAGTACATATCCCTATTAAGGTCTCCACTAGGTGAGAGGAAGCTGATGGTATATCAAAATGAGGAAAATTAGAAAAAAGAAAAATAAAAACCAACAAATTGTAATTTCTGGCAAAGTATATATAAAAATACAATAAGAAGAACAGGTAAGGAATGAACAGTGAAAGAATCAAAATTAATATTAAATCCTTCTTCAAACCCAGCAGGAGAATAAAACTCTCCAGAGAGTCTGTAGGGAAAACTAGTGATCAGGATGTATAAAAGGAATGCACAAGGAGGAGAAAGCCATTAGAGGGAAATGAAATGGAAAACTACTGACCGGTGTTCACTGCTGAAGAAAGCGAGAAGTTTCCTGTGACCTGACCCTTTCCTTTGCAAGGAAGAGCTCAATAAATATCTGTCTGCAATTTAAGTGGCTCTTGATGAGGTTATGAAAATTATTAACACAAAGAACGCTAAGAAATCTTCAGTTCAGACAGTATTCACCCAAAATTTTTAAGAGTGCTCAAGGAGGAAAGCTAAATTACTAATAGTGTATTTGGTAAATCAGAGGTAGGGTGTAACTCCTAATTGAAACATTTCTTCATATATGAGGAATGAAGGATGGCAAATCAGATGCCGTTTTTAAAATCTTTGGGGAAAAGTCACACTGTAGTCCTTCAGTTCTCCTTCTGCTTTCCTCACTCTTGACAAATTAATTTTTCGTTTTTCAGCTACATCTTTTCCCAGCTGTGTCATAATAACAGTATACAGTATACAGAAGCACAAAAATAATAATGAACACTATTCTTGTAGGATATTAATACAAAGAATGGTTTTCAATCAACTGTGTCCGTTATAATCTTTAATGCTGTGCCCGTTATTGACAAAAAAATTTCCAAGCTCAAACTCAGAGGGTTAAAATGTTGTACAACATTCAGTGAATTTAGATATATAAAGAATAACAGTCAAATGTCAGCCATTGAAATTAGGAATATACTTTTTTCTTTAATTAGTTCACGATTATGTAGACATATCAGTATTTTGAGTAATTTTAGGAAAAATATTTTTAATGTGAAATATTTTGCATCCCATACATAGTTAGTTTCTTCCAAGGTTCTGGAACAGTAACTACAATTTTTTAGAGTAAAGTACTAAATGCTCATCATCAGCTTAGTCCACTTTATGGAATGCCAGCGATAAGAAAGTATTTTTACCTTTATTTTCCTAACTAATAACTTTGCAAGGCATTCATCTTCCCCTGTTCCCCCTGAGCTTTAATATCAGATCTAATCAAAAACATCTTTGTTTCAAGTGGTTTTACAGTTTCCCACTACTCCTAAATATTTGCATCAGTTCCCTTTCTCTGTTTTTGTAAATGAATGCTACCCTCTTCTTCTGTGAGTATTAGACATCACTTGTAAAATAGCTGATCATGCTTCAAAAGTCACATTCTACCGAAGATAAAAGCTGGTGTTATATGCCTTGTGTTATATGTTAGTACAGCAGCCTTCTGCCTGCTTGAAGTCACGATATAAACCCACTGTTCAACAGCCATCAAAGCCAATGACCACTGACATCAGTGGGAATTGAATTTACCCCACAGGGACGGTTCCGACTCTCACTGGCTTCCCCGCTGAAAAGTCTCCCACTGGTTGAAGCTGGACTTGCGAACACACAGAGAAGCTTAGCCAGTTTCCAGGTCAGCAAAGGTCTTATTGCTGAAGGAGGGTCAGGTCCATGATTAGGGTTCCCTGTTCCTTCAGGGTGTCTATAGACTTTGGGACTCCTTCATTTTGGAAAATATTGGCTTTAATAGAGTGCAGGAGAAAGTACTTAACCTAATAAGAAATTTGGCAGATAAGAGCAAAGGGAAAACGTGCTCATCTTTTACATTCAAAGAAGGCTTGTTGAAAAAGAAAAAGAAAAAGAAANTAATCTCTATAGCAAAAAAAAAAAAAAAAAGAAAAAGAAAAAGAACAAGAAAAAGAAAAAGAACAAGAAAAAGAAAAAGAAAAAGAAAAAGAAAAAAAAAAAAAGGAAAAAAAAAAAAGGTCAAATGTGTTTGTTCTCAGGCAGGTTTTCATCACACCATTCAGTGCTACAAAAGAAAGCTAATGTTTAATTTCAGCTCTAAGGCTATATCACTGCTTCCCTCTCTTTCATTCCTTTCCAGCCCTTGCTGGGCAGCCAGTGCACTGAGCATAATCAGGCATTGCCCTGCTGAAGCCACCTGCCTTGGCTGCCGCTGCGCAGCTGCGTGCCACAGCCGTCCCACACCAGTGCCACCACTGCCTTCCCCAGCCTGATGCTGCTACTTCTCCACATAGAGCTGATTTCCCCTTACAGTGTTACAGGGACAGCAGAAGGCAGAGGAAAAGAAGAAAGGAGAAAGTACTGAAAGGTGGCTGAAGAGGTATTGAAAAAAGACCTCAATGTCAGATTGCTGTACTAATCCAAATATCTGTGAAAGCAGTTCTAATATCTTGTGGGCTTAGGCATTCGTTTTTTTGTTTTGCTGGATGGGTCTTACTGAATACAGTTTAATTTTATATAACATCTTTCAGATCTCTAAATGGTTTCTAGAAATAAATAACAGGGGAAAAGCCAAAAAATATAAGCATAAAAAGGGAAGAATTTGGGTGGGTGAGTAGGCAGGGAAAGAGGAGATACATTTTTCAGATGAAATTTGAAAATTGAGTTGGTGAGGCAGAGATACAGAGAAATGCTTTCTGCAGAATATTTGTATTATGCAGAAGAGATAGTTATACATAAAAAGAGTTTTTGCAATATGACAGTTATCGCGTTTTGCAGGCGGTCAGTTGGCTGCGTTCGCATGGGAATGTAGACCCCTTGGAAGCTGAAAAAAAAAAAAAGCTATGTGAACTTGCAGAAAGCTTTGCAATGTAATCTGTTCTGCATCACCTCTGTTTGCTTTACGTATACTACTGTGTTTTGGAATGACGTATGTCGTCACACACCACGGGTATTTGTTTATACTTCGATTTTAATTTCCTCTTGATTACACAACTCCTTTTCCCTTGGTTGACCACAAGTTGTTATATCACAAAGCCAAGTAGAAACGCTGTAGAGAAAATCTTACCTGAAATGATACTAAGGAGCTCTAGTAATAACCATATATTCCGTGCTATACATTGGCAAAGATTATATGCTAATATTATCCATTTCCAATCACTGCATGCACAGCCACTCATTTATTCAGGAACTACATGACAATTTTAAGCTCCTGGGTAGCTGTGGCTGAATCCTGTATTCAGCTGCTTGAAAATGAGGCCAAGCCTCTCCCTAGATTTATGCTCACTCCTAATTATTTGAAGGCCTATCGAGTACTGTTAAAAACACCCTGCCTTTAAAGCTTTCATTCTGAGCACACTGTATTGAACAGGTCTCTGGGGTTTTTTTGCTGTGTAAGAAACATCACATATGCTGGACTTCTGATAGTCATAAAATGGGGGCAAGGCATGCTGCTAGGCTGGAGCTGCCACGTGCACTCAAAACTGGTAGAACGCAAAACTGGTAGAAAGCCCATCCCTTCATGGCAGGGCAGTGGTACAACTGCTTTTCTGCTCCGTTACGCCGCGACAACCTGGCCACTAAGCGGGTGGCAGGTAAGGGCAAACAGCAATATCTCATGTGGGGGGAGGGAGCGGGAGATGGGCGCTGTACTTTGAATTTAGGTCTTGACGCCGAACTTGCATATAAACATGGCAAAGGAGCCGGTGTGGGTACCTCACCTGCAGGAAGTGAGACCAGGCAGACTTGCATTTAAATTTGTTCTGAATGTTTCAGGATTTATCTGATTTTCAGGATTTCAGTCTTAAGAGTCTTGAAATATTTTACCCTGTGAACTCATCATTAATACCTTTCTATTAAGTCTTGTGTATTTAACTTAGTGATGGAGGTAATCTGTTGCAGTCAGAAGTGGGGCTGCAGCTCACCCAGGCATGTAGGACCAACTTTAAACCTTCTTGTCGGTGTTGATGTGCTGACTTCAAATCCTGTGCAGGTTAGCCAACAGAGTATTTACTCAGGTCCTGTGTGGGGTTTGCAATTCATGCTGGGCTCTGTACTGTAGCAGCATTACTATTTCTGTACCTGGGCTAGCCAGTTTTCATCTAGCATAGATATAATTACCTCCGTAATTATATTTACAATGGAATATCTTTCATGATCCTTCCACTTGGTTTTTCTTTCCTAGCTTTCAAGGCAGTTTGCAAGAGAAACCTAGTGTTGTCACTTCTACTTTATCTGCAAGGAAACTGGGGCCAAGAGCAAATGCCTGTAGTCATATGGCAAGTCACTGACTGAACCAGAAATAGCACCCAGAAATCTTGCTTGCGGTCCAGATCCTGATCTTCTGAACCATGCTGCCACCCACATATAGGTTAAGAACTGTACATTTCCAGAGAAATTAAAGGCTAAATAATCAACAGTAGCTCTAAAGTTGAATCTCAAATGTTCACCTACCAATAAAATAAATGAATGACATGCCCAGGCTGTCTATAATAAGTGTAACTTGCGAATTAATTCTCAATTTCAGTATACCAAAAAGGAAGGCAACAAATAAAATAAGCAAATATTTACCTTTGTTGCAGAGAGACTTAATAAAATCTGAAGCATGAACACTGTTACGTATGCAACTGATCACAAAATTCTGTAAATAAAATCTATATTACAGAATAAAAATACAGCATTTTATCACAGAATGAAAAACACATATCCTGAAAAATGCATATGCCTCTGGCCCAATTTAGCCTCCAGAATGACATGCCTGAGGTACTATTGCTATCAGTATTTGCTTGTATTTCAAGGAAATAAAAATATATTTGAAAAAAGAAGCAGATCTGTCTTATGGGATCTTAGTTCAACGTTCAGTGGTTTTCCTACAGAATCTCACCCACTTCAAAGCATTGCAAGGAGTTGCTTTTTTCAATAATACTTTTGGTACTTTTGATTTTTAAAAAAATCATAGAATGTTGAATACTGTTTCTATCTCACAGAAATTGTTTAAGAGTATTTAATTGTTATCTAAACACTGCACTTGCATTGGAAGGAATCAACATTTTGAAAAGGTATGTTTTTTCAAAAGCATTTCTGTTGCCTTTTAGTGATTAACTGGAAAATAAATGTACTGAAATGTCTAATTCTTTTTTTTTTTTTTTTTT
>VYXH01010352.1:502858-567584 GCA_013397275.1 Burhinus bistriatus
TTTTTTTCCCATATATCAAACCAGCCAGGATAGGTAGCACAAAGGTTAAATAGTTATCCAGCTTTGGATTAACAACTTTGTGGAGGAAGCAACTGTCAACACACTGGATGATTTTCCCATACAGAGCTTATTTACACCTGCTCTTGTGGGGGCAAAAAATGAAAAGAAAAGTCTTTCTTTCCCTTGAGGGGGTATATCCATCTTGCCAAACAACCTTCACTGAACAGTGTACATGTAAGTGTACATAGAAGCAGTTCCCATGATGAGCTATTATGATGAATCAAAAGAAACTGCAGAGGCAGTACAATGGCAATTGAAGGTTTTTCAGTAGTGTCTCATATATTTGCACTTCAGAACAGAACTAAAAACATGAAGTGACGCACAGGAGTTCAGTGAAGTGTCTAAAATATGCACTGACGTTTTAAGAATATGCCCACAGAATATTAACTAAAGGCCCAAGTTCATATTGCTGCTGACTAGAACCAACTTCTGTTCTGCTTTAACAAGCAATGAATGTCTTGAAGGTTTTCAGACACTGAAGCACACTCACTAGTGAAAAGATGATTCCTGCAGAGAGCTACAGAAACTTTTAAAACCTACCAGAAGTTCAGCTTCGGGAACTGGTGTGCAACTGTTTTTAATAGCAGCCTTTCTCATCACCTAATAAACTCTATGCAGCAGAGTGGACAGAAATGCTGCCGGTGGATGGGTATCTGAAACTTCAGATCCTACTGTGATAAAGCTGAGATCTTGATATTTAATCCCACCTTTTTTCCCTGCTTTGATTGTTCCTCCCAAGTTCTGTTGTCATTCGCCTTTACAGTTGTAGCAGGAGGTCTGCATTTGTGTTTGCCCTTGCCTCTTCCATCTCTCCAAACAGCCATCCCTTGCAGTACTTTCAGAGGGCTGCCCTTTCTCAGTGGCCCTCAGTGGCCAAATTTACTCCTGCGGTTGAAGCTCCAGTTCTCATGCTATTTAGTTATTAACCTGGACTCACTGTCTCCATCTATGGTAGTAAATTCAAGTAGAATTCAAGTGGAAACACTGCTTCCCGCTGGACCAGGACTATTTATAGTAGTAACTAGAGAGTTTTTTGGCAGGAATTTGGCCAAACTGGGCTAGTGCTCTCCAGAGCCATTCATTGCCACAGCTCAGCAGCTGGAATAGCCCAGGGGTCACTTTCAGTAGGCAAGCCATTCACTAGCATGGTCCCTATGCTGGTATGTAGCCACTGAGTCTGGTAGGTATGTTGGTAACAGAACGGTCCCTTAAACAGTTATTTCTAGTTATGCCATGTGGTTTTTTAACCTCATTGCACTTCTCTTTTGTCATATTGCACATCTTAACATATACGTCTTTGTATACTACCTGTGTCATCTGCAATTAACAGAGAAACTGGTAACTTCAGAAGTAAATAAGTTTTCATACCTTCTTTTCCATTCCCCCATCTTTGCTTGCATCCTTTTCTTTTTCTTCCATTTCTCATGTTCATCTTTGTTTCATTTCATTCTTTCCCTACTTTCCATGATTTTGTTTACTAGTTCTTTTTTTATATCTCTTGCATCACTCTTTTTTTGTCTCTTGTCTACATCATCTCACCTGGTGTGACCTTTCATCCCATGCTGGGGCTCTTTGACCATGAAACAATTTTCTTCTTCTGGGGTGAAAGCAACCTGTTCTACCTAAGAGGAGATCTGGCTAGGAGTATGTCTCTCTTCTCCCCACTCTGTGATAAAGACCTTGTTTGCCTTCCTCCACTCCTTGTAACTGCCTTCTATCTAATAATTTACTGAATTTCCCTTTCCTTTGGATCTTTTCTCTTTGTCCTTTTATTCATTTCCTTTACTTTAGCTGAAGTACTACAGTAATATAATCTGCTGCTTTATGTAGGTTACTTGTCATAACTATTCTTTCTTCATTTTCTTCTCCTGTTATTCCAGAGTTGCCATGAAAAAGGTCTGGAGACACCTGGATGTGGCCATTACAAGCGGGGCCCTGGAGCAGCTGGAATGGTGACATCCACTTTGGTTGATGGTTCTTCTGTTGCAGACTGTGCCAGCCTTGGCTGGTGGCTCGTTTTACTACTGAAAAGTTGGCTGGTAACTGAGCTACCATGAGTTGGCACTGAAAAAACTGAATGTATATCTGTGGTTTCAAATCTGTAAGGATTTTCATAGAGTTAAAAAATTTAGAGAGGCCAGAAAGGACTATTAGATGATTTGTGCAAATCTGGTCTATGCTTAAGGCTTGTAGACCTTCCAGAGATGCCACTAAAGAGTGAAAATAACATGTTCTGGCCTCCATAGTAAAGACAAATACCCTCTGTCATTTACCCTATATTGAGCCTAATGCTTATGTTTGGCTACACTGTCGGGAGACATCTGATATGGTTTTTGAAGACATAAAGAGATAAGGAGTTATCACTCTCCCAGTAATTTGCTTCAGTGGTTAATGATTGCTCCAACAATTTAAGCTTAATTCAGCTTTCATACAATGGCTCTTGTGATACTTTCACCTGCCAGACAAAAGAGACTGCTATTATTCTTTTTTTTTTATTTATTTAGATATTTTTTCATTATATACCTGTATACAGATGACAGAAGGTCTTTCTGATCTGAAAAAGAAAAAGCAAACCCAAAAAGTCTCATTAATTGCTTTTGCCATGGTATCACAATGAAAGCTCATTTTCAGTTGTCTGTCCAGCATAAATAACTCATGAATTATTTCCAGTCACTGACTTCCAGAATGCGTATAATCTGGCATATTGTTTTAGCAGACAAGGAAAAAAGTTAATTGTAATAGTGGATGCACAAAACCTTTTCAGTTTCTAAAGATAAGTAGAATTTTGTACTAATGAGAAAAATGATAACTAATGGAAAAAATACACTTTTGAAAAAAGCATGCAGTGCATTTGCAATGGTCATAAGTCACAAAGGGAAAAAGAGTATGATCTAAAACGCTACTATTATTCTGCTGTTTTCCAAAAGGTCAGCTGATGCTCCAAATAATTTTTAAAAGTATTGCTTATACATTTCAGCGTATACAGAAATACATATCTAAAAATGAGTAAGACTACATTTGAAAAAAGAGTATTTCAGACCCGAGAGGATAAAATGCATAATTTGCAGCGATTTGATGCATTACATGTGATTTTAGGCTAACCGTACAGGTCTTTCAGAATGTATTATTTATAATTCTTGGGTATGTAATGTGTTATGAAGCTACTTTGAGAAATAACAGTAAAGCCAGTTTAAAATGTATCTTTTAACTGAGACTTATAGATTTCTAGGCACTCCAAAAATTCACAATTAACACTGAGATAATTGAAAATACAGAATTTTATCTGAGCAAAATTGTCTGGGAATAAATGAAGAAAAAAGGCCCTGGAAGTCTCAAACTAGAGAGTCAAAATTAGGGGTTACATCCCCATCTGGAAATGGAAATTCTAACTTCCACCAGTTAATTCACTAGTGCATAACGTAGATTAACTATTATTGTCATTTACTGTTGTGATTAAAATAGTATTCAGTAAATAGAAAAAGGCTACATGCTTATCAGTATTAATAAAATAAGACATCAATTAATTCTTCATACCACCGTCCGACTAGTTCTCCAAAACTAAAGAACTTAGTTTGAGTTCACGGGTTTTATTTTTAACAAATTCCACAGGAGGCCACTATGATGCTTATGAAAGCTTAATTTCACAACCATGATCTTGTAATATAGATTTAAAATAGTAATGGCGTTAGTTTTATTTAAAGGCAACTGCTCTTTTGATAAGGCTATATAGACTGTTTTTTATGCCAATTAATACATTTATTTTTTGTGTTCATGGATATTAGGCAGAGCCTACTGTTTTCATCTATGTAGCTGTATTTTTATCAGTTTAGTCAAACAGGTTCATTAACATTATCAATAGATGCTAATAGAAGCTGTAGTCAGCTTGCCAAGCAGTGCTCAGATGAAACTGTATACAGGCATAACCAAAACCCTTTTAAGGAAAGCAACTGTTAAAGCACAAATATAACTGTTTTTTCAGTTCAATCCTCCTGCCAAGAGCAACAATTAAATTAAGTGTAAATTTATAAATGTAAGCCTTTTACAAAGGGTTATTAAATGATTAATATTTAAATTATTTTTAGATTGCAATAGTGTGTACTTCTAAGTAGCTTAGACAAAAATAGCCTTATTACAGATCTATTATAGGTCTTTGAAGATCAGCCTGTAAAGATCTTTAACACGTTCCACTGATAAGCTTTGAATAATGCAATGCAAATAGTATGTCAAAAATCAAAGATCCACCTGAGCTTTGGTGGTCCATTTAGAGAATGCTCATACAGCCAGTATCACATCTGTAACAGCTTTTGAGTACCTAAACGAAATGACCATGAACCAAATTTCAGCTTAAGTAATTACGTTTGGCCTGTAACAGAAGTCCAGAGTGTGCCTCAAGAGGAGGCCTCTGAATCCAGAGCAAGATTCCGTAACAGCTCTGCCTATGTTATGCACTTATAGCTAGTATTAATAATTTAGTAACTATTTATAAATTATGTGCAAGTGTCATCTTACAACACAGTGTAATCTTTATGGATATAATGAATTTCACCTATATTTTTGAACTCCAGATTGGGCATTCAACAAAAAGATGAAGTATACAAATAATAAACTGGCTATTGCCCGGCAGCATGCTCTGTGAGTACAGATGGGGTTGGACTAGATGATCTCCAGAGGTCACTTCCAACCCCTGTGATTCTGTGAGTAGAGGCTGCGCGTTCCTGACGAGAGCACCAGGGAACGTATTTCATTGCAGCCCCACAATAAGGTGATCACTGAAGCAGACTGACTGCACGCGTTACATGCTCCGATGCTGGCAGTGCAGGGATGTCCCTGATCTGGACATGTTCTGCAAACAGACACTCCCAAGTGGAACCAGGGGCCAAAAGTGTTCCTTCATGATTCATGATTCACCGCCCAATGCTGCTCATCACATCTGTGATGGAAGCAGCTGTGATTTCACATGAGGATTTTTCTTTTACTATGATTTTTTTTTTTTACTATGATTGCTTACAAAACCTAAACAGTACATATTTTTGTTAGATTTACCAAGATTTTAATTTCAAAAGGGTTATAAACTGGACCAGCCATGTGGCCTGGCAGCAAAGACCTTCCTCTTGGGCTGTGTTGGCAGGACTGCAGCCAGGAGGTCAAGTAGGGTCATCGTTCTTTTTATTTGGCACTTGTGACACAAATCTGGAGTGCTGCATCCAATCTGGGGCTCCCCAGTACAAAAAGGACACTGACAGACTGGAGCATGTTCAGTGAAGGGCTACCAGGATGGCAAGGGGCATATGGAGAGTAATGAGGCTGAGAGCACTGGGTCTCTTCAGCCTTAACAAGAGAAGGGTAAAGGGTGACCTTACTGCTGTCTTCCACTGTTTAATGGTTGGGCATAGAGAAGACAGAGTCAAATTCTTCTCAAAGGTAACACAGTGGCAGGATAAGAGGCAAAACACACAAGTTGCAATGTGTGAAATACTTTTAAATACAAGGAAAAACTAGTTTACTATGAGAGTGGTCAGACACTGGAACAGGTTGCTCAGGGAGGTTGTGGAGATTTGATCCTTGCATATATTCAACCTTGGCTGGACAAAGCACTGAGCAACCTGATCTGATTGGAGCTGCTTTGAGGAGAAGGTTAAAATAGACAAACTACACTGGTTGCTTCCGAAATAGTGTTCTATGATTTCAAAAGAGTACAAGTACATTCATGGGCTGCATCAAAAGAAGTGTGGCCAGCAGGTCGAGGGAGCTGATTCTCAGCCTTTACTCTGCTTTGGTGAGACCCCACCTGGAGTACTGTGTCCAGCTCTGGGGACCCCAGCATAAGAAGGACATGGACTTGTTGGAGCAAGTCCAGAGGAGAGCCACTAAGATGGTCAGAGGGCTGGAGCACCTCTGCTATGAAGACGGGCTGAGAGAGTTGGGGCTGTTCAGCTTGGAGAAATGAGGGTTCCAGGAAGACCTTATCGAAGCCTTCCAGTAATTAAAGGGGGCATACAGGAAAGATAGGGAAGGACTCTTTATCAGGGATTGTAGCAATTGGACGAGGGGTACCAGTTTAAAACTGAGAGAGGGTAGACTTAGATTAGATATGAAGAAGTTCTTTACCCTGAGGGTGGTGAGACACCAGAACAGGCTACCCAGAGAAGCTATGGATGTCCCATCCCTGGAAGCATTCAAGGCCAGGGTGGATGGGTCTTTGAGTAACCTGGTCTAGTGGGAGGTGTCCCTGCCCATGGCAAAGGGGTTGGAACTAGATGATCTTTAAGGTCCCTTCCAACCCAAACTATTCTATGATTCTATGATTCAAAGTAAATGTTTCAAATACAGAGAAACAGTCTCAAAACTACACACAATATCCATGTATATGCAGAAAAGGAATAAAATAGAAATAAAAATTATGCCAACCACATGCCATAGGTAAAATATCTGCTTCATTGCTTCATTCCAACTGAAAATAAATAATGTCACCATTTTTCTAATATTTTGTATAATATTAGCTCAATAGAATACAGAAAAGTAGCATCAACATATAAGTTATTAATATTTTGAAAATATGCAGATTTCTGCTTTGAATCTCTGCTACAAAACTGAAAATTAGGGCAGTCTGTAAACTCCATGGCTAATTTAAAGTATTAGAATCTAAACCAAATTCAGCTTAATCGTCTTAAAATGTCGAACAAATAAGCGTATTCTGAACATCTGTCATATCATATCTGAGCCAGATGTATTATAAATTTGCAGCCACTGAGGAATCCTGTAGAGTTTTTACTCCACTAGTTATAAGATACAACGCTACATGGACTGAGTTGTCTCAAATGTGTGTATATGGGTGTGTGTGTGTATATATATATACACACACACAATCATTTATATTGATAGAGACAAGAGTTTTCTATAAAAGTTCTGAGCTGGAAAACAAAATGCTTTCAAGCTGTCAGTATTTCGTATAAAGCACGGACCCATACCCAGGGAGCAAGTTTCTTGCAAGAGACTTAAACTGTCCATGATGCAAGTTCTGAAATGACATATATTCATTAAAGACACCATTCATTAGACATCAGTCAAGAAAAATCAGCGAGAGATTTGTCAGTCACTCAGAGCTGTGTTAATGGCTTTTCAATTACACCCATGGAAAGGTGGATAAGCAGCCGTGCAGACTGCCCTCTTGCTGCTGCAAGGCCACGGTAGAGCCCAGTGTTCTCCTGTGTAGCGACACATCATAGATCTCACTGTCAAGGCTGAAACAGATTTATGCCAGGTTTCATTTATGCTCCTAGCCCCTGACTGTTTTGTATGTTGGCGTGATCCCTTCCTAAATCAGAGTTATTCTGGGACTGCACTGAGAGGCTATTCAGTGATGAACAGGTCTCTCACAGGTAGTGTTGCAGCTCCTTTTGTAACACCTTCCTGAATTATGGCATGTCCCTTTATATGGGATTTGCAAAGGGACGTTGGGAAGGAAAATTACACTGCATCTCCAACCTAATAGGCTGTCTAGCAGAATGAGTCCCAGTTACCACATTCAGAGGATGGAAGCGGAGAATGTGAGTAAAAAGTTTCTTTTCAGTCTTGGTATTTAATCTTGAAGCGATTTTTCCTGTAATATGCTTTCTGTTAAATATATAAACTGGACAAAGATGTAGCTAAGAGTTCAATGTAGAGATAAATGTATCGTTAGCTCAATCCGTCTTAAAAAGAAATTGCAGACTTTTCCTAATTTTCCACAGAATTGAAAGCCTGTCTATAAGTAGATATACAAATCTTTAAAGAACATATCAGTATTTGAAGCTCAAGAAATACTCAGATGCTTAAATGTCTAAAAAAAATTACAGAAACCAAGTTCTGTAAAACAGAAACCAAGCACAGTAAATGAAGAGTGGTATTTTCTATACATTTCACTAGAGTTACCATCTCTATGATTAGACCTGAAAAAGAGATGTCTTATTTCTTCACCTTCAGCCTGGTGAGGGAGTAGCATAAACTGTCATAATGATTTCCAAAACCAGTTTCTTCAGCTCTGTAATGGGGTAAATACACTGCATCCCTAGGGAAAAAGTGCTAGGATTAAGCTGGTCCTCCACAAAATTACTCAGCTGCCTGGCTTTATTATAGACATCTGCAAAAGAGTACAGCTGGGCTTGCTGAAGGGACTTCAGGCTGCTACTAGTCTCTTTTAATAGAATAAACATAGCTTAAATGAAGATGTGCACACAAATAAGTAAAAAATGAGCTCTGTCTCTTCCCTACTGTAATCTGACGGTACGGTGAGTGCATCACTGATTATTATGACCTGATGCAGAGAAAAGAGAGAGTGATGATCCGTAAAACAGTAAAATGAGGATAGACATCAGTAACAGGCTTGGGGCCAATGTTCAGCAGCCCAGGCAGGACCTCTGTCTCGTTAATGTGTGGGCAAGGCTTTACCGAAGCTGATATGCTATCTGAGAAATGTGCTGCATTGTCAAGATTTTTTCCTGTTTAAAACTAACAGCAGTGGGAACCAGTGGATGGATGACTGTACTGCTGAAAATGTAAAACTAACACATGTGGAATTGGAAAATTGCATTTCTCTTCAGTAAAAGACCGGCTTGTAGTGGCACAGCAGAGTGTGGAAAAAACCAAAACAGTTGCATGAGGTATAGACTGTCTCAGGAAGCTAATTTAATCTTAATACAAGCCATAGACATCTGTCAAGCCAGTAAAATTGGTAACAGACGCAAGCTCTAGAAAATCCACTGTAGGATGAACAGCTGGCTTACGTGACATTGCTCCAAACACACAAAATGAAAAGCAAAATGTAACCAGAGAAATTAAATGGACGAATTAAGAACAAGGAAAATTCTTACTTCCTAGCATAGCTGAGAAAAGCATAGGCTTGAGACAAATGAGGTAAAATAGAAAATAAGGTTCTGTGAAGTGTAAAGGATTTCATTGACACTAAGAGTATTTCTCCTCCAGCAGAAATATTCAGGCAAGCCTCAGATAAAAGTGCATTTTTTAAAATGGGTGCTATGGTGAGATTCAGAATGGGTCTGTAAAACCTCCGTTAAATGTGACACATATAATATCCTGAAGCTTTGTTCATATAGTCAAGTGAAAAAGCAGAAAAAATATTAAATAGAATAGGGTGGTCAGGAACCAAATCTAAGGACTGTATTAAAAAATCACCAATTTGCAGCTCCACGTGTCTAATTTACTAAATTTCCATCCCATGCTGATTGTGTTTACTTCCATGCATTCATATGAGCTGAGATTTTCCTATTTTACAGTCTTTTAGAGAAAATGGAATATTTGTCTCCATGCTTTAAATAGACCATGAAATTTCTTTCATTTCTTTCACATCTTACTTCTAAATAAGTTATGGAGCAGACATGCAAACAAGTCCAGTTACCAGGCCATACTATTCATTAAGAAACAATGTTCATTTTTTAATAATTTGCATCAAAAGGTAAGGCTGGAAACAAAAGCTTATATAACTCTGATCAGTGCTTAAAATTGTGAATTCAGGGGACATGCAAGTTATGTGATACATCCTTATTTTTCTCACCCTGACATTATGCTAACCCTGCATTCTTGCACAGGTTCTTTTTTTGTTTACCTTGACATTGTCTTTTATTCTTTCAGTCACAAGTTTGTGTGCATAAAACCTTGCCTGTTTATTCCAGTTACTTCAGTTAACTGAAAAACAGCTATTGCTTTGTCTTATTGCTAAATATATCTGACATTTCATAACTTCTGAGTGTTTTATTCTCTACTCTTAATAACCTTCTTTTAAGATAGGATTCCATGTGTAACAGTTATATTCATCAGCAGAAATTCATGTTAGCAGTTTAGGTAACCATTATAGTACTACTGTAAAGCAGTAATTCTGGGGGTTGCAGAAGAATGTAATATGAAAACAAAAAGTCCTTGCTACTATCACTGACTGCTCTTTAAAGATTTTATGACAGCATATTTACTTGGACATCTGCGCTTGGATGTCACCCTATAGCATTGTTACCCTAAGCTCCTAAAAACCAGAGGAGTATTGGCAGACAAACTGAAGTCAGTAGTTTTCTACATTGCAGTTTATAAAATGATAGCTAAAATAAGAGCAATTTTTTTCTCAGCAGACTAAAGTCTTTATACCAGAGTCTGCGTCTCCTGTAAGAATATTCTGTGGGTCTCTAACTCAAAATTTTTTGAAGACAAAACAAAAAATTATACAATATCCCACAGGGGAATAGTTTTTGTTAAAACTATATTAGGGTTGAAAGTATATCTTTAGAATTAATAGGTTAAAGAATATGACAGATATGTTGTAATTATGCAGTAGGTAGCATTAGAAAACCCCAAATCTCAAAAGTCAAATTACTCTTAAGTGCACATTTGTTACTGACTCTGACATGGAGTAACATCATGATGGGGAAAAGGTTTCTAAACTCCATTGGTTTTTTAAATTCATTTAACCTACAACAGATGTAAATAATTGATTAAAGATATTATATGTTGTTATTACATGGAAGATTTATGGAACTCGGGTGCTTTATCAAGCATTCATACAATGATTTTCTTCCTTGCCTAAATTCTGTCTTTAGATTTACATTTTGCCTAGAAATACATTCATTAATAACTTGTAACAGAATACAAGCAATGAAGGGTGGTACCCAGTGCCAGAACCAGAGGCAATGGGCACAAACTGAAACACGGGAGGTTCCCTCTGAACATCAGGAGACACTTTTTTACTGTGAGGGTGATGGAGCACTGGCACAGGCTGCCCAGAGTGGTTGCAGAGTATCTTTGGAGATACTCAAAAGGCATCTGAACATGGTCCTGGGCAACGGGCCCTAGGTGGCCCTGATTGAGCTGGGGGGCTAGACCAGATGCCCTCCAGAGATCTTTTCCAGCATCAACCAGACAACGAATCTGTGATTCTGTGAAATCACACACAAAATAGCAATTCCTTGGATGCATTAAAAAAATAAGAAAGTACTTAATGATTTTTTGTAATTCAGTGTTCAATTCTGGCCATTGTAACTCAGAAATAATAATCACTGAAACTAAAAATAGTGGAAAAATAATAACAGTAATAGAGAAATTCTGGACACAAGGGTCAAAAAGATTCCATTATTTAATCCAGAAAGAAAAGATGTAAGAGGAAAGTGATAAGGTAACAGTTATTTGTATTTTCTTATAGTAGAGGATCAGAGTTCTCAGGCATCTGTTTACATGCTCTAGAGGACATTGTTCACTCAAATATAAATTCAGGTTTAGGACATTTGGTGCAACTGTTGTAGCATTAAGTGAATTCAACAACTTTAGATAAACAACTTGGATAACTACAAAAAACGTGACCAATATTGCCACAGTTAGGTGGATGTTAAGTTAAGAAAAAGCAGTAAGATACTATACATATATATGTGTAGTATGTAGGTATGTATGTATTTTTATATAGAATCATAGAATGGTTTAGGTTGGAAGGGACCTTAAAGATCACCTAGTTCCAACCCCCTTACCATGGACAAGGACACCTCCCACTAGACCTGGTTGCTCAAAACCTCATCCATCCTGGCCTTGAACGCTTCCAGGGATGGGGCCTCCACAGCTGCCTTGGGCAACCTGTTCCAGTGCCTCACCAGCCTCATAGTAAAGAATTTCCTCCTGAGATCTAATCTAAATCTACCCTCTTCTAGTTTGAAGCTGTTACCCCTCGTCCTATCACTACATGCCTTTGTAAAATTATGTGTGTGTAATACATATGCACAAGCTTATATATACTCCTTTACTATGGCTATGTAAATTGAATTTCCAGGGATCCTAGGAAACCTGAGAACCTTTAAGTAAGAAAGTATGTAGGATGAAGAATATAGTAATGTTATCCTGAACCAGACAAAAATGTGGGTATACTACAATGTCTTCAAAGAATGTTAATATACATGTCAAGAAAAGTATACTGTGATGGATGGTCCACAGATGACCAGGTTATCTGAGAGCCAGAATGTACAAGGTGAACGAATCATATAAGAAAATATACATTCATAGATAGTCTTCAGAATGTGTTATCAAATTAAAGAAAATAGAAAATTTCTATGGGAAAAACTAATTAATGTTGTATCAGAATACACCTGGTGAATTATCAATGTTGACCACATACGAACAGGTGAAGCTGTTTCCAGATTGGGTACAAGACAGCAATGAACCCAGATGAGCTGTGCAGATTGCTCTGACATCATGTACCATAGTTCTACTTATGTAAGTATTGTCTTACGGGATTAAAAGGAATTGTGCCTTAGTGTTTGATCTAAAGTGGTATTGGTTACAATGGATTTTTCTGGTTATTTGCCATTGCGCTGTTAACAAAATAAAAGAAAATTTCCTTAGCATCTACAGTATAGATAGCTCTCTTGGGATACAAGCATTTGAAACTGTTGGATAAATGTATTTCTTCATTTAAAGTCTACCTGTACATTTTTGACCTTTAACTGATTGATGCTTAAATCTTAAATTAAGAACGTAAAGGGCAAAATTCTCTCAGCTCAATACAGTGGACACTGATAAAAGCAATTTTTTTTTTCATTTCCACTTACCAGAATATGACTCAGCATCACTGTTAAGACCCACGTCTTTTCTCAAAAAGAAAAATGGTACCCTTAACTATAAAATCCTATGTAGAATAAAAAATAAATATTGCTAACTGTGACTCCTAGTTTCCCTTCAAAATTTATTTTTAATATAAGTTTTCTAAGCTACTTTATACAATCAGATTTAGGACAGTGAGATCGGGATTATCTACACTTTACCATTGTCGCCTTTCCAAGTGCTCCGTAGGGACTCGTGTCCAGAAGCTCATTAATATAAAACAGGCAGGTAGCCCTGGGAGCCAAACCCATGTCATTATCCCGTTTGGGTTGATGGAAACACGTTCTTTTTCCTCTTCTTCTTCTGGCTTAATGAAGCTTTTCTTTCCTGTGATGTGGGACTTTCCACAGGCAGGCTGAAACATCCTTACCCTGCCTCTTCACCTGATGGTTATGGCAATTCATCAGAAGCAGAAAAAAATGGATTCAAATTCCTGAATCTTAGAGGTTATAAAATCCAAACTTACTACTAGTGCATGTTGCCGCAGCCTCTAGAGCACAGTAATTATAGACAAGGAGTAAAAAGAATTAGATGAGCCCATTTGCTAGTCTCTCCCACAAGAGACTCGTATGCTACTCATATTTGCAGTACTGCAGTTTTGCTCTGACTCCCAGGCCTTATTTACCAGATTAACAGAGTCAGAGAAAAGCTGCGGCAGGGCTCTGGAGGTGTAAATGGGGCCATAATGTGGAAGGGAAGACTGGGGATAGAAAGAGCACAGAAGACCCCCACCTGGAGAAATGCTCCCCTCCCACCCACCAAAAAGGCAGCCTTCTGCCGTGCACCCGGCAGGAACTGGGGAGGGAAGGAAAGGGAGAAAAGCAAGCTCAGCACCCTCCTCCCTCCTGCTCCATTAATATCAGGATATTTTTGTGCCCACAGCTGTGTTACTATACTTGTTCTTTCTTGTGTTGAGTCTAGGGAGAGGTGCATCTCCTGGGACATGGGAAATTTGTCATGTACAATTAGCAGGGGCATCAAAACCTAAAGTGCCCTGATTTGGAAAACCAGAAAGATTAATCTACTCAGTTTTGGAAAAGAAATGTGAATAAAATGTCCAATATATAATTTTTGGTAAAAGTCCTCAGACTAGACCTCAGTTCTGAACTGTACTCCTTTATACAAATTTATGTTTGCAGTTAAAGAGGAAGGACATCTTCCAATGGCCACCTTTATGCCTTCCTTATTATTTTCTTCACTACAGATATCACTCACTCCAAAAGTCCATACTATGTTTTAAGTATTACATCAATAAATATTTGTTTAACAGTATTTGCAGCATTAAGTATAAAAAAAATCTGTGAAAAAGCATATTAGTATATCCTGGTATACAGTACCAGGAATCATATATAATTTTAAGTTGTGGGTTCTCAGTCTGCTGTCTTAAATATGAATTGCCATCACATTGGATACAAATCATACCCCAGTAATTCAAGAATACAGTTTATTAGGGTGAAAAATAAATTAATAATGATTGTACATATATTTAAAGCCTCATCCACATATGCAGGTATATGCTTGTTAATGTAAGGAGCACTCACAGATGTCCTTAGTATACATACTGATGCTATTAGTTTGCTAAATTAAGGAATTACATGATTATTTTCTTTCAACAAGTACTTGTGTGCACCTGTCACCAGGATCGCTTAATAAATCTTTCTTGGACTATTTATAGCTTTCCAGCTTTGAATTATGCCATACATCTAGTAGTACTTTTCATGTAGTTGTCAAGACTGTAGGTGCTCAGAGAAATGAGTAATCTTCTAGAAAAGTCCCCACAAAGCTTAACCACACAAACCACTGATTAGAAGATTTGATATGTGCAGAAAAAAGCAGAAAATAGAGTGGAATGAGAATTATACCACATAGAAGTGAACATGAATACAAGTATCCAGATTATGTTCATGCATATATATTCATAGATGTATATATATAAATATGTATGTATGTATTTATGTACATGCATACATTCTCACTTTCTGTGAGTTATACAGTTGATGTACTATTCATGCAAAAATATAACTGTCATTCTGGAGACTAAATTAATGGTTTTAGAGATTAATGAGCTGTTATTATTGAACATACTTACATTTAACTATACAGAACCCTTTTAACAGGGAAAAAAAAATTTCTGTGGAAGAGGTTGAAAACCATTACTACATGAAACAGCCACAATGTGAAAGGAATCTCTCATTTTCTGTATGATAACATCCTTTGTTTTCCATTGAACCAACCTTCAGTTCATGCTTGACCCATTTTTTGACAGAATTTCACATCACAGGGTCTTTAAAATGGCTACAGCCCTGAAAGGCATTTTAACTGCAAAACCTTTATCACGAGACATTTCTACAGAGCTATAAAAATAAGGGAGAATGTAGAGAATGAAGACTAATGCTTGTCATTTATCTACAAGACTTTTACCCCATAGAATTCAGCATCTTTCTTGTATTTTGACAAACATTTAGGCTCTGTCAGAAGGAGGGATTGGTTTGCTGCAAGAGCTAGGACCACTTTTTATCTTACACATGTAAACAACCTTGGAAAAACATAGTGAAGATCAATTCATTGCAGTGAAGTGCTGATGAGAGCTTAAAAACATCGGATTATGTTTTTCCCAAGGTCAACCTTTTGTTATCTTACAGAGAATGCTAAATTCAACATAGGTTTCACGTCAAAGCTGTGTACTTCTGAATGTATTCCAGCGTCTGCTTTACACAAGCGCTTTGCCAAGTGCAAGCAACCTGTCAAACAAAGAGCATCACGCAGGAATAAGCGGGCCTTTCATTTTCTGCCTAGTTGTACTGCATCTGCGTTCCGCTCACCTGTCTTCAGTTCAGCCAGCTTCCCTTTTAAGTTCCTTTCTAAAGCAAATTGGTTCAATCCCAGGTTTTCTGCCGAGAATGTTTTAAGATAAGATGTTATTACTTTAAACTGAAAATTTTTTTTTTTTTTTTTTTTTAATTAAAACAAGAGCAGGCACTGGAGCATTTAATCATCTGTCCTCTATTTACAAATCTTTCAACTTGCATTATGCTTTTCTGAAAGAGAAATAGAAAACATAGACTGTCGATACTATTAAATACTTCACATCACTATTAGCTTGATGTTAACAAAGCTTTTCTTTACTCCATTTCTCTTTTTAAATGGATTACTCTTGGCTGGGTAACTAAAGTAAAAATGCCTTTGAAGTATGAATATAATATTGCCTCACATTAGTTAAATATTTTTAAATATCATGAAGTGACTCAAAAAATTAATCCTGTGATATGTTCACTTCTGTGATCTTTTAATGTGAGAAGCTGATGTGTTTAATCCCTGTGAACCATACTGAGCAATTATCCAAAGCTTTGCTTGTACTTTTTGCAAATCATAAAAATAGAACTCATGTAAACATGGAGCAACTTCTGATTTTGCTTAGTAATTGATAAGATATATAAGACATATGTCCCTGTGGAGGTGTTTTTCTGCTTCACTGCAACATTTTTTCTATTTTTCAAACTACTGGAAAACTAATTGGAATCAGTTTGGGCTTGATGAAGCACGACTATCCTACAACATGTTTTGAAATTCTGTTTTAATAATCATATACTTGTTTGTATTAAATGAAATGAAATTTCAAATTATCAAGAGATCCATTGGTGGTGGCTTTGAAGCTATGTCACCGAAACTTATTCTGGTAATGTTTGCATTTTGCTGTACACAACATTGTCATACAACATGAAAGCTTCATCACAGTAATGAAGAAGGTCCAATGGAGAATGCATTTAGCTAACGATAATTGAGGAATTTAATTGCCTATGGGCACATGAGGTTAAAGTGGAACAGTCAGTAATGCAAATAGTCTTCTGGTGACAGGATGACTTAGCTAATGTTAAATGATGGAAAATTTACCTTCTTACAGATCAAAAGTAAGTTCTAAAAATATAGAAATTGTGACATTAGTAACTTTAAAATAATATTTCTAACATAAGTCCTGTCCCCACAGCACTTTAAACAATACAGCAGAAACCTTGTCAGCGGTGCGGTTAGATAAGTGTGTACCTATGCACGCGTGGATTTACCTCGTATTCATCTTTCAAGACCAGCCGTTGTTTTTTTGTGAGCCTTGGACTGCAATTCATGGATTCCATGAATTCTTATTGGGCTGCATTTGTCTACGCACAAAGTAAAACTTTTTCCATAACTCATGACAAGATAATAAAAAAACTTAAAACTTCCTCGTGACAAACTTTTCTGGTGTTACAATAAAAATCACAGCAGTAATGGGTATTTATTTTAATTCTGTATGATTAAACAATCCCAGAAACTGTGATAAAAATCAAAACCGTAACTAGCAGCTTCTGAGATAGCTGTTATTTCATTCTGATGCAGTTTGAGTCCTATGCATGATGAAATTCCCTTACCATGGCTGCAGGAACAGCTGAAGGGACCGTGCCGACACAGCTGAAATGAATACTGATGAAAATTATAAAAGTTCTCTCTTTAAAGATCCAAACTAATTTACATGTAAGTTCAATAGTCATTGAAAATTTCAGGTAAAGATTTAGCTTTAATTAACACTGGTGAATTAGTCAGGACCTTATTAGTATGTCAGGGGAATAATATCTGGAAGGGTAATGCAGCTATCTAGAAATCACGAGCAGATAAAACCTTATCATAATTAACCAATTCCAGCTCTTCTTTCTTTGTATTAACCCAAGAACACTTCAGTAAGTAATGACATAGTTGACAGAGTAATACGGAGCTGCATTGCTGGCACAATCTCATTAATACTTTTTTATTTTACTTTTAAAATAACACAGTTATTAATCTTTATCGAGGCAGGTACATACAATTTGTATGTTATACATGACGTATGCATGTATGTAAGGGCTATGCAATTTGACATGTGATTTTAGTTTAATTATTTATATCATATTAAATATGTTCAATAAAATAAAGGAAATGTTATTCTGAAAAAGGAATCCTGCATGGAAAAAAAAACCATTAAATACTTGAGGAGTCAGAAAACGATTTTTTTGGTTAGTGCCAAAACTGGCAGAGACATAGTAGGATTCTTTACTATTCTTAGAATCTCCAGGTAGACTCTGGGTAGCTGCATAGTAGAGGTGCTAGGAAACTAAGGAAGTGTGAAGTTTCACAGTGCCACTTAGAAACGGAAAACCTAAGGACCTGATGGATAAAATTACCTTTTTAGTACCTCATCCTTGTCCCATGTAAAAGACTTAAAGATTGAGGGGAATCCCATTGGCATGTTGAAGATAATTGGTCCCCAGAGACAGGTATTACAATCCTCTTTCAAAATGGTCCAATTTTCTGATCTTACTGTACTTAAATGAAAAATCCCTATTACATTAATTTAACAAAATTACAGACTGCTGTATAAAATCCATTCCCTTGACATGTATATTAAGTTCATTTCAGAAATCTTTTAAGTGCCTATTTTCATTTAGATTATTTTATTTATGGTTTAGAAGATGTTCAGGTAAAATGAAATGTGTTTAAGATCATTCATTTACTGTCTTTTTCCATGCCTGGAATAATCTTTTTGGTCACAGAGAATTATGTTGCTTTTTGTTATATTATATATCAACACATAAACCAGTTAATTACTTATTATAAAGTGTTTCCAAATTACACATTCTACAATTCATACATTTATTATTTTCTATTTTTAGACATTGTGTAAAGCAAACTAGTAAGTTTATTAAGCAGATGATTGTAAGTATGTACAGGCACCAACAAGGCCTTAACTTATTCATGAAGATACATATGCTATGCACACTGGAGAATATATTGCACATTTAATTCTGAAGTATATACTAATGGATATACTATTGAGATGAAAAGAAACCTTGTATTAATAAAAGGTTTAAAATAATCCTTTAACTTAACATGTTTGGAGGCTAAATTTACCATCATTAGTATAAGGAATTACAAAGGTACATCTCTTTGTATGCTTCTGAGCTTGCGTCCTGCCTATGATTTACATCATCTCTCCTTCCTAAGTGTGAAGGCATTCCAAGCTTATACGCATGCACACCTTATACCTGCATAGGACATGTATGCATGTGTATGTACATGCAAATGAAGTTGTAGACCATGAGTTCTTAACATCTACACATAGCAAATATGTGTAGTATCTTTTAAATGAAAACTCAAATGAATTACTACAGTATCTAAACGTCCACCATTTTCTAAACTTAGAAATCCTGCTAAAAGCTTGGAGTTACAGAGTGGGACTACACAGCGCTGCCAGTGAAGCTGCTGGGAGGCTATCCTAAACTGTACATTGTGTCAGCCCAGGGACCCACAGGTATCTACCATGGGATGAGAAAGTTGTCTTTGAAAATAATTAACCCTTCCAATGAAGACCAGAAAATTAAAAGTTCTCTGTCACACTGTTCTCAGCATCAGTTGCTCCCCATGCTGGTCCCTTACAACCTCCTAATGGATTTTATGTCCTGTGAAGAGCCTGAGTTCACAGGGTTTTTCCCAGAAAATGTCTTTGTTCCTTACATGAATAATTCCTGGAATTCTAATGCATGAGACGAATGGGAAAATATATGTAATATTATAATGGAAAGCTGTTTTCAGGTTCTATAAAATACAGATGGTTAAGTATTTTATGACTACAGTTTTGTTTTCCAAGAAAATTTCCACGTAGGTGCAAAGCCATTTTCTTGTGAAAATCTCTTCCTAAATTTTCTGCGTCTGAAGCTTCACAACATTTATGCAGCAAGATACATATTCAGATAAAAATATGCCAAAGATAAGCCTTCAGGTATATCTGAATTCATTGAAATTGTATATGAATTTTATTGACGGGATAGTAATACTGGTTGTGCCGTAAAGCTACTAAGGAAGCAGAACACTTATTGACAGTTTATTTTGTGAGCTTCTGACAGAGGGTGAAGGATGAGTATTTCCAACTGGATGACAAAGCCATTATGTCTGGTGCTGAAAAGTAAATAGAATAATAGAATGTAGGGTTTGGGTTACAAATATGCATTCAGGTAGATCAAGATTTACTGTCCAAGGTGCGGGGAGGAGGTAGCATCATCTCTTTGCCAAAAATTGTGTTTGTATCATCCTACATCTCTTCCAATCCTTACCACTGTGCCTCCTCATCCTTTTTTCAGTATAATATACACAGTGCATCTTGCATTGCTTTAACTGTAATGATATACACAAAGAAATACAGTCCTGTTTGCTTTCATCACAGCTACAATTTCACTTATATTAAACTATCTTGGCATAGTTTATTGCCCTGTCCGAACCATTATACTAATACATAAAGGCTCTATTAATGTCACTACATTATTAAATATACAAAAGTAAATATAAAGTTCCAGTAGTTAAATGGTAAAACATCACTATATTCAAAGACAAACTTCAAGAACTGTTCTGGATTAGTGCCTGATTTTGAAAGGAGGGGGAGGAAAGGTGGGACGAGACAGGAAAACCTCTTGGTTCTGCACTTAGTGAAAAAAGAAGCCATAACTCCCTGGCCCTGGGGACAAGTAGTGTGGCACAGCTTGTATCAACGTGGCCAAATTGGGGTTTTTGCTCCCAAATAGATTAGCTTCCTCCATACTGCCCACTAGTCTGAGCTATCAGTCAAGCCATGCCCAGGAATTGCCAGCAGGGTTGGCAGCAGCCTGAGCGGAGCCAGGTCCAGCAACACTAAACCATACAGGTGACAACAAGACAGCATCCATGCCTATTCCACAGCCCTACCTAACACACTAAAATAAGTGTAACTTACCACTATACAGGGGTTAATATTTACAAAATTGTACACATAAAATTACTTTTGTGTAATTAAAATCACTTTAAAAATCATATAGTTTACCCTTGTGTGAAGTTTTTTTAAATCAATACAACCTAAATCAAAAGGATTTAGGGGAGATTCACATTGCTTTATTTTGACTATCCAGCTTAGAGGCCAAAATTTTGCACTTAAAATTACACAGTATAACTTGTTTAAAGTGTCTGAGCAGGGGATTGCATTGATTTAAAGTAAGTCTATTTAAAAACAAACCAGTACAATGACCTCGTTCATGGGTCACCTTAGACTGTCAAGTTCCCATATAAAGGACCAACCTATTTCTTCATTCTGAGCACACACCAGTTTCCTTGAACGCCAAAAGAGGTAAGAATGTTTGGAATCTGACATGTTGCTAATACTACACATGCTTTCAGAAATGTGGTACCAGCTGCAGCTGAAGAAAATGTTACCCTATCCTCTTCATTATACTCCTGAGGACAAACCAGACTCATCACATGCTCTCAAATTGTTATTTCAATTTTCCTTTCAGAGTGTGGTTCATCTGAAATCGTGTTTTTGGGATTCCCTCAGGCTGCAGGTTATTTTTCATCCTCTTAAGGCTGATGTTTTAGCTCTGTGATGCACGGCACACAGTTATGTCCTTGCACAAACTGACCGATGTGACCAGGCGGAATTATCAGGGCAATGACGGGTGAGCCTGTGAGGTCTAAATACAAAACCAATGCAGACATCACCCTAATTTCCTGAGGATGTAAACAGAAGTGATTGCAAGAAGGAATAAGCGTTTCATAAACTAAAATCGGTTTCTTTCTTATATTGCTTGAATCATTGCTTTAATCATTTAATCTATTGCTTTAATCAAAATTTCTCCTCTTAAATAGCAAGAAAACAACTTTTGTTGAATTACCTACTTAGCAGCAGTGATAATAGGTTAAGCAAGCATTGATTATCTTTCCTTGATGATAAATTATTGCATACACACTAGGTTTTGCAATGCTTTTCCTCAGTCCTAAGGTTATAAAAGTCTACATCTTTCCAAGCCTAAATGAAAATTGTACTAAATATACTGAATGATTTACAGAATGACACAATGATTTACTGAAAAAATGCCTTGTGGTTTGTGTTTAACATGTATCCCTCTATGTACACTAATTACCCATACTTCTATGGATATTAGAAAATGTAGACAACAATGCTGCAATTAAGCACTGCACTGAAAAAGAAATCACAGTAGGTAGTTTAGAAAAAAAAAAAAATGGATTGAAAGAGCAATACTGCCTCTGCTCCAGGTGAAATCCCTCTCGAAGTCTCCTTATTGCTTCCTGAATCTTTCTCTTCCACATACACGAAGAAACACTCTTATGCCCCAAGATGAATAGAGAGCTTTTATGCAATAATCAGCAGAGGTTTGAGATGTGTTTTTGAAAGCATCAAAGTCAATAAGGCCTAAAATCAAAAGTTCATATTCTGCAACAGTTTTAAGGTATTGCTGATCCTTCCCGCCTGCCATGGCTGCTACAGGATGCTGCTCCTCCAGAGACCTCAGGACAACCATTAGTGGGGCTGGGTTCTCAACCAAGTCAGGCTCAACCTTAAATCCAAACCAGCTGATTTATATAAACTTTATATCTTATAAAAAGAACAACTGTAATTTTCTTTGGTTATATTTCGGCTTTGGAAATGAGTTCTTGGAAAGCAGGAGGAGGAATGAAAACTGTTTAAAACAGCACTCAGAAAATTTGCATGTGGAACTATATTAAAGTCCTCACTTAAAAGCTGAAGTGCTCAGCTAAGGACCAACTCTTAGAGACATTTGGGTGGCTAGGGGCAAAACTTTTCAAAGTGCCACTAGGTATCTACTGACATTTTCAGGTTATTAAGTACCTTGACAAAATCTGCCTTGGTATGGTAATGGAAGTGAATGACACTCCTATACCTACAGTGCTCATTTGAGCCATTCCGTACACACTGTGAACATTTCTGGGAGGGCAGCTTGTCAGGAATACTTGCTCCACAGGTCCCAGGTACATGTCCCCCATGGCTCCACTGGCATTCACATGATGTCCGGCTTGTTAAGACACTGCTGGGCTGGTGATTCCAGCCAGCATCCTCTGTCAGCTGCTTTGTCATTGTAGACGATGTCAGCCCCTGTATCACCAATTACGAACATGCACGACATCTTCACATCTCTGTGATGAGTGGAAACTGTCTCCAGCTTCCCTGCCACTTCTCCAAGCCTGTGGTGCGGCCCAGTGTGGGTTGTTTGATGCCAGCCACTGGAATCAGACCGAAGCAGCCATGATCCATAGCGTCAAGAACACCCTGTGACAGGACCCAGTGAAGTGTCCGTCTTCTGGTCTGCTCCTCGTGGGTAGGCATAGCTCCTGGTGCACTGGAGATCCCAGCAGCCTTCCAGAAGGCACTGTACAGACAAACCTGCTTGGGCTACAACAGCACAGCTCGGCAGAGGGTTGAGAGGAAAGAGCCTGTCATCATTACAGCCATAAGATACAGCCTATCTTCTGTGGAGGAATATAAATCTGTGTGAAATAAAGCATGCTGTCAGATGGGTGGCATAAGTAATTGAACTACGTCAAAAAGGCATTGTACTGTTAGAAAAAAAATATTCTGGCTCTTATGTTTAGACAAGAATGTTTAATCATGAAATGTATTTCTGTGTGGTCGTCCATTACTGATGTCAAAAATGAATGCCTGAAGAAGTTAAACAATTCCTCCTTTTATTTGACAACTTCAAATTACTTAATTTCTCTGCTTAAGAAAATTAAGAACAAATTCATCAACATCTATATATACATTCTGTATTGATTACCCACTGGTACTACTTTGGAAGCTACTTCTGTTCATAGTCATACACTAAAAAGATGAATGATGTGTTTTACTTTATGCAGTTCTATTCTAAAATGATCTTCATAATCTTCTATAAGTCTGGGCTTCAAGTGATTCCTGAATTTATGAAGTTTATGAGTTTGGAGCACTTTCAGAACTCTTAATCCACATATTTCTCTATATATTAATTTCAAATGTTGTGAGAATCCAAATAGAGTTCTTGAAATCTTGACTTCTAGGCTCTGAGATGTTTAAAGAAAGATTCTGTTGACTCCACTGACTACTGAAATTCTGACTTAGCAGAATTTACAGAATATACCAGAGCACAGAGAATAAAAAGATTATTTATATAAACAATTATTTTTGAATCTTAGAATGTACCTTGTGCTGGTGTTTGAATGAATATGCTTTCCTCCATATTTGTTATTTGGTTTAGCATATGACCTGTAATACACTAATTATACGTGTCAGTATATAACATATGTACAAACTCCTTTACATGTCTAGCTTAGAACATTCAGTCACATGCAGATATAAAAAATTTCTATGATTGTCCCCAAAAACTATTATGTCTTGTTCGGGCAAAAATACAGAAAAGCTTTTCAATGACATTTTTCTATCTTTCTATTTTCATATTAAAATGGCTTGTACAATACTGTTCTATATTTATCCTTGTTTCTGTCTCATACAATTCCCAAACAAATTCCTTTGAGGTTATGAATAGCATTGCAGTCATCATTTAAGAGCCAACAATGTTGGTTTCCACGTCACAACATTCTTTCTTAATGGGTTGCAGAAGCAATACAATACAATAAATTAATTATGAGAAGTTACTTTTGGGAGTAGAAACCAAAGTTTCCTAAATAACTCCATTAGCTGGAGCCAGCAATGTGTCTTTGTAGTATTCAATCAATGCAGACTTCCTATCATTGTTTCCTCTTTTCAGTCAGCATAATTGATAACCATTACACTTTGTAGTTTGATACACTCCTTTGTTGTGTATTTTGCAGCACTCTTGCAGTTATTTTAAAGCCCAGAAGCAATTAAAAGAGGAAATAACTAAAAGTATAGGTAGTTCTTTGAATATCCACATAAGTTTTGTTAGCATTTCAGACAGGGCAGTCTGAAAATCTTTCTTACCTGTGGTGCTTTCTTCTCCCTTGTTCTATGTGAAGGAGATGATTTGCAGCTTTACAGTCTCACCTGCACCTGCTCACCCAAGAGGGCTAAACTGCTCGAAGGTGTTTGCCATTGTGTTTCGGTAGCTTTCATCTGTAGAAGGTGCCTTGCTCCACAGAGACAGATTTTTCCGTGTTTCTTTTTACCTAGCAAGATCTGAAGTTTAATTTATCAGTCACCAAATATTACATTACTCTTCTATGCTTACAACTAAAATACATTTCAGCTACCGCTTTGCTTCTTGAAAAAGAGAAAATTCTGCCTTTTCCTATTAGCAATAGAATCATAAAATCATAGAATCATCTAGGTTGGAAGAGACCTTTAAGATCCTCGAGTGCAACCATTAACCTAACACTGCCAAAACCACCACTAAACCATGTCCCTCAGCACCACGTCTACCCATCTTTTAAATACCGCCAGGGGTGACGATTCCACCACTTCCCTGGGCAGCCTGTTCCAATGTTTGATAACCCTTTCGGTGAAGAAATTTTTCCTGATATCAAATCTAAACCTTCCCTGGCACAACTTGAGGCTGCTTCCTCTTGTCCTATCACTTGTTACTTGGGAGAAGAGACTGACACGCACCTCTCTACAACCTCCTTTCAGGTAGTTGTAGAGAGCGATAAGGTCTCCCCTCAGACTCCTTTTCTGCAGGCTAAACAACCCCAGTTCCCTCAGCCACTCCCTGTAAGACTTGTGCTCGAGACCCTTCACCAGCTTTGTTGCCCTTCTCTGGACATGCTCCAGCACCTCAATGTCTTTCTTGTAGTGAGGGGACCAAAACTGAACACAGTATTTGAGGTGGTGCCTTACCAGTGCCGAGTAGAAGGGGACAATTACTTCCCTAGTCCTGCTTGCCACACTATTCCTGACACAAGCCAGGATGCTGTTGTCTGCCTTGGCCACCTGGGCACACTGCTGGCTCATATTCAGATGGGGTTGTTGCGACCCAAGTGCAGGACTCGGCACTTGGCCTTGTTGAACTTCATACCATTGGCCTCAGCCCATTGATCCAGCCTGTCCAGATCCCTCTGTGGGGCCATCCTACCCGCAAGTAGGTCGACACTCCCACCCAACTTGGTGTTGTCTGTGAACTTACTGAGGGTGCACTCAATCCCCTCATCCAGGTCATTGATAAAGATACTAAAGAGAACCAACTCCAATACCGAGCCCTGGGGAACACCACTTGTGACCAGACGCCAACTGGATTTAACTCCATTCACCACCACTCTTTGGGCCTGGCCTTCCAGCCAGTTTTTGACCCAGTGAAGAGTATACACATCCAAACCATGAGCAGCCACTTTCTCCAGGAGAATGCTGTGGGAAATGGTGTCAAAAGCTTTACTAAAGTCCATGTAGACAACATCCACAGCCTTTTCCTCGTCCACTAAGTGGGTCACCTTACCATAGAAGAACAGGTTTTTCAAGCAGGACCTGCCTTTCATGAACCCATTCTGACTGGACCTGATCACCTGGTTGTCCTGCATGTGCCATGTAATGGCAATCAGGATGATCTGTTCCACAACCTTCCCCGGCACTGAGGTCAGACTGACAGGCCTGTAGTTCCCCAGATCCTCCTTCTGGCCTTTCTTGTGGATGAGTGTCACATTTGTTAACTTCCAGTCAACTGGGACCTTCCTGGTCAGCCAGGACTGCTGATAAATGATGGAAAGTGGCTTGGTGAGCACATCCATAGCAATGTCTCTTACATTGGTGGAGTTTAATGTGGTTGTATATAACATCTCTACAGGCAAGAGCATTTATTGAATTAAAAAAAAAAAACAAACCACAACAAACAATTTAGGCAAACTATTCTTAAGATTCACCAGATCCTAAGACACGTTCCTTAAAATTGTCAGATGGTTACCAGGTGACAGTGCATTTCTGTCTTTCTTGCCATAGAAAGAATGTAGATAGGAAACTTGGGCAGGAAACCTAACTTTTAGATGGCTGAAATTACATGCAGTCCTCTCTCCCCTCTGTTCAAAGGTATAAATCCAAAGTGTACTGAAGCTAATGCACTTGCAGCTGTGAAAAGTACCTATGCGGCAAGGGATTAGAAGGAAAAAAACCCTGACGGACACTCCATAAGGTTCAGCACAGGCTCAGGAAACCATCTAAACAGGAAGTCTTGCAATACTACAGACTAAAATGACATTCGATCAAGTAATATTTTATATTTATGGATTCAGTGGACTTGATGTAGACTTTTGATCTGTCAAAGTAGATGCAAGGAGAGAACAACAGTTTGGATGTCTGTTTCTCAGGGTTCAATGCTGTTTTATAAGTACTGCAAACTGCATTTCACGCCATCCTAGTTTTGAACAGATATGTAATCTCTTTTTTTATTCAGAGGTTGACCCTTAGTAATTAACAGTAATTTTCTGCTAACTAGCACATCAGCTTCACTAACTCAGCTGGAATTAGTGCAATCTCTCAGTTACTTAAGCTGCACTTTCTCCTGCTAACACAAAAGTAAAATTAGTTTCATTAACTGGATTTATTACAGACCAAAACCAGAAGGCAAAGTTTCCTTCATCTTACAATTATGCAAGCATAACAGAGGTTATTTCAAATAGATTAATATTGAATATCTGTCACTCAAAAGTGCAGTTCCATAGGTAATGGAAAACTGGGAAAGGAAGTTGATTTTCAGGTTCCAGCAAGGCCTGCAAGGGAAAATAATGGAATAGAAAGGAGTAATAATGCACATGGTTAAGACAAGTATCAGAGCAAATTATCCAGTGACCAGGTGAAAGGAAGGGGACACCCATGTCTTAGCCACTATTATGAGTGTCAGAGTCTTCATGGTTCAGACCCGTTCGCTGCTTGTCACATTTGCTGTTGGGTAGGTATTACATTAACCCAGAATTTACTTCTGCGTTTACATTCTATTTTGGTTCAACTATGGTGTTTCTCACTGTCTTTCTTGATACTTTTCAAAAGATTCTAATTATATCCACACATCTCTAGGTATATTTTTTTTCCTGAACTTGCTTCATCTCATGTTAAAGTAGTGTTTACATTGTACCCTATTTTTGTAGCTACTTCATGCAGGCAGTTCTGATTCTTTCAAATGGTTCTGAAGCTGAATCTTCTGATCCTGCTGTCAGCTGGCATATATGACCATATTTCCACTGACTTTGATGGGTTATAGCAATTTTTGGCAGCTGACAGCAGCAGCTTTTTTATACTGAAAAATACTCTTGATTTATAAGAGAATCACAAATCCCCAGTGCTTACAAAATTGAGTTATCCTTCTGAAAGTAATACACTGCTCACTAAAATAGTGTTACCATTGCAAATCTTTTTATCTATTCATAAACAAGTGAGGACAAATAAAATGGCTAACTATAAGGTGTAGTTCTCATCGGTTTTTAATGGTACAAAGAGCACTTTCAAAGTAAACATAAAAAACTTTTTAGAGTGAATTGTTCTGTTTAACTTTTAACAATAGAATGTGATTAGAATTATTGTCTAGCATACTTAATAGCCTGATTTTTGCCTAATCTACTGAAATGTATAATGATCAGTTGTACTGATAATAGAAGCTTGGTGTTATGAGAATCAGGCCTGAAAACATCAGTCTATGAATTTCCTATTCTGACATCTTCTGTAACCCAGCATATTAAAGATCACAAGTCAATTTGTGCATCAAATTGGATTGGTTTACTTAACTATAGCTAATCCTTAAATCCTGTATTTTAAGAAAAATTTTGGTAACTATGTTATTTACACACAAAAAAAGAAACATTTAGAAAAACGTGGCTGGAAAAGAGTATCTAGTTTAAAAATAAAATGTAGAATTTCAGTAATATACTGTGTCATATTTTTGGGCATGTATTAGGTTTGCATGGCAAGGTTTTGGCAGTAGGGGGCTACAGGTGTGGCTTCTGTGAGAAGGGCTGGAAGCTTCCCCCATGTCCAACAGAGCCAATGCCAGCTGGCTCCAAGGTGGACCCGCCGTTGGCCAAGACTGAGCCCATCAGCAACAGTGGTAGCACCTCTGCGATAACATATTTAAGAAGGGGGAAAACTGCTGAACAGCAGCTGGAAGAGAGGAGTGAGAATATGTGAGGGACACAACTCTGCAGACACCAAGATCAGTGGAGAAGAAGGGGGAGGAGGTGCTCCAGGCACCAAAGCAGAGTTCCCCCTGCAGCCCGTGGTGAAGATTGTGGTAAGGCAGGCTGTCCCCTTGCAGCCTGTGGAGGTCCACAGTGGAGCAGACATCCATCTGCAGCCTGTGGAGGACCCCACGCTGGAGCAGGTGGATGCCCGAAGGCGGCTACGATGCTGTGGAGACCACATTCTAGAGCAGGATCCTGGCAGGACCTGTGGACCCATGGAGGGAGGAGCCCACGTTGGAGCAGGTTTGCTGGCAAGACTTGTGACCCCCCATGCTAGAGCAGTCTACTCTTTGAGGACTGTCTCCCACTGGGAGGGACCCCATGCTGAGCAGGGGAAGAGAGCGAGGAGGAAGGAGTGGCAGAGACAATGCATGACAAACTGATTGCAACCCCCATTCCCCTGCGCTGCTCAGGGGTAGGAAGTAGAAAAATTGGGAGTAAAGTTGAGACAAGGAAGAAGGGAGGGGTGGGGAGGAGGTGTTTTAAGATTTGGGTTTATTTCTCATTATCCTACTCTGATTTGATTAGTAATAAATTAAACTAATTTCCTCAACTTGAGTCTGTTTTGTTCATGACAGTAATTGCTGAGTGATCTCTCTGTCCTCATCTCAACCCCTGAGTTTTTAGTCATATTTTTCTCCCCCTGTCCAGCTGAGGAGGGGAGTGATAGAGTGGCTTGGGGGATACCTGGCATCCAGCCAAGGTCAACCCATCACAGAGCATTTCTGCGTTGAAAGTTTTGGGGTTTTATTTTCAAATGAACTTTTTAATTTAAAATCATTTTTACTGGAAATTCTTAAATCTCAAATTCACAAATAAAGGTTTATGTAAAATTTTATTTTTTTCTTCACAGAAAATTCCATAACATGTTTATATTTTTTAGGCTGGACACCCTGGTGCCTATCCATGTCTATATTCAAATACAGTTTATCTATCTCTCTTACCCAGACCCATTTCTGCTCACATGCAACTTGATGGCAAAACCGCATGGCAGAATAGAGTCCACAGTATTTTATGAAAAGTAAACATGATCTGTATTTAGACAGTGCCACAAGTAACAGTCAACAGGATAAAGTAGTACGACCATGCATGGAAAGCACTAGGGAACTATAAAGCCTGAACCATAGTTTGCAGGCAGAGCTTCAGTGTGAACGCTTAAAACATCACAGTGAAATCCTATTAAAAGAAAATGCTATTTATTGTGACTGCCTACCACCCATAAAGATCTTTACTATGCAGAATAACAGATGTTCATCTCTTTATTGCAGGGAGAACACTCTTAACAAGGTAGATAAGCAGAGTTATAATTCCTGAAAGGTAACTATAACAATTTATGCTCCTCTTCATCTGGGAAAGCAACCACTAGGTCAGCTCGTTTCTGCGGTTATAATCATTAAGTATCGCGGGGAAGCAAGGCCTGCTAGCAACTGAAGGGATAAGGTGGGGGGACCGGTTCTGCATAGCTCTTTGTTCAGCTGGCTGCCCCTTACACAGTCAGCACTTCATGCCGCCGTGTGCTCTGTCAGCCACTCCTGCAGCGGTGCCTTACTTCCTTCCTGGCTTTCTTGGCCCGGTCTTGCCTCACTTCTCTCACTCGCTTTTTTACCCACTGCTAGGGATGAGTGCCCAGGCCACTCCGTGTTCCATGAGTTGTTCCAGAGATGGGGTCCTTGCTCCACTGCCTACTGGCACAAGCCATGCTTGGGTCTGTTGAGTGATCCTGCCTGCTGGGTATCGCAGGGCTATTGGTCTGTTTATGCTCTGCTAGCTGTGCCCCACACCCTCCCTTGTCCTGCCAGCCATTCTTCCCTCCCCTCCCTGCTCCACTACTTGCTGAAAAAGAAATTATTTCAATTTCAAAGGATGTGCAAATACTGTTTTTGACCTTTGAGAAGAATCTTCGTTTGAAAAACAGCCTTAATAGGTGCAACTTTTCCCAGTAAGAAGGGTCAAGTGACAGCGAGTGTGACAATTTCTTTACTGATTTTTTCTCCTGTGCATGTTCATACCCACTGGTTGCAGCTCAGGCAGAGCAATACCTTTTAGTCAGTCTTCATTAATTTTCCATTGGTTAAGCTGTTTAGTTGTTGAGCAGTAAGCAATACAACTACACTAGGGCCTTTAGGCTGAGGAGCACGCTCATTCTTTGTTAAGTTTCCGTCTCAAATATGTGATGCCATGCCTTGGTGGTACAAGTGTGACTACCAGCAGGTTTGTGTTATAAGAGAATCAAATTCTTACTGAGCATGATCTAAATTTACTCAGTTCCTGGGGTAGCACATGTTGAGTTGTATCTCCGCAGTGTACAAGAGCTGTCTAAGTTCAGTCTCCCAACAAACCACTCTTTTCCCAAGACAAGGTTTTGATGCCTTCACAAATGGCCAGCTTGCATCTCAAACACCAATAACACGGCAGTGCCTCAAAGGCAGACAGCAACCAGCTTACTCATAATTCCACTTGCTCTGCTCAGGTATGGGTAGATGTGTTTAGGGCTGTATGTGTCCCAAATCTTCTCTACCTTTCAATCGTCTTCTTCCCTGGAGTGTGTCCTACCCTCAAGCAGTGGAACACAAGCCAAGTTTTAGCACAAATATAGACTGAAAAAATCCAAAAGTCAGTTGAGTTACTGTTTATGTTAACTAGCAATAGTTAAAAAAACACCTATAATATATATAGCTCCTATCCCATCCAGAATCAAAGAGTTATTTTAAGCAAAATCCCTAGGTAAATTGATACCCAGTTTTCCTATGACAGCTAACATCTTATGGAGTTTAAGAAACCCATACTGGAAGTCCATAGTTAAAGCCTGAGCAATTAAGGTTTAATAATGAGATAAATAGGCTGTACTCTGTCTAGCTATGAGAGATTTGCCAAAGAAAAGAGTAATCTAAATGTTCCTTCTTTTATTCTAATGGAAGCATTGTAAAGCAAGCTACTTAAGAATAATTGAGCTTGCTGCATATTAAGAGAAAAATCTTCATGGCTAATAAACTAAAACACAATAAATACAAGTATTTCATTGCATTTTTAGTATAAAAATTCTCACTACATACATTTGGTTTTGACAGCCTATTTTAACTATGTAATTTGGTATTGTTAGCAAAGATACAAAGGCTATGTATGGCCAACAGACAAATGTTTTCTCTTTCAGCTGTTAAATAAATAGGTCCGTCTTTCTTTTGTGTCTTTTAAGATAATTAAAATGGTAGGAGGCATTTATCTGGCTCTAATGTTCATGGTTATATGCATTATTGCTAATTAATAGCATTAAGTGTCTGAGCAATAGAATTGCTCCTCCAGTGCAAAGTAAACAGAACTCTAAAATCACTAAATCAGGGAATTGAACACATCCAAGCAGAATGAAAATAACACGTAGAAGCTGTTGTTCTTCTGTCATGAAGATTTTTTTCTGTAAAACAGATTTTTGAGTACTGGGGATACAAATTTGTAGGACTATGTTCCAATGTAATGGTCTCAGCGGTTTACTTAGCATGCTACATTAGTAGAAAAAGAGCAGTATGAGCTGTCTTCAGAGAGGTGGAACAGGTTAGAATGATCCCAGGTGGATTACAAATAAGGAGTTACGAAAATGGGGTTCCTAGGACTAAATCAGATACCAAAACGTAAGGCATCGAGTGAGACCTGTGTTCAGCAATCAAAACCAGAAGGAGCCACACCTATTAGCTGTAGGTAATGTTCATAGCAATAGACATGTTACAGCAATAATAAAGGGAAAAAATTGAGAAGAGTATTAAGTGCTGGAGAAAACCAACCCATTAAATAGAATATAATTAATTATTGAAGATCCAATTTTCAGTTTAGTTTTCACTGTAGATTTAAAGAATTGTAACAAAACATTCACCTTCAACCACAAACTTACCATTTTGAATATTTAGATTTATAGAAAAGTATCTTTGTAATTTCTTCAGCTTACATATCCATAAGTGGACCGTCAATTTGGTGTCTTTGAGTATAGAAAAATAAAAACCAAGGCTCTTAAGACAATTAGATCTCTCCTTCCTTCGAGCTACTTCCACAAGAAGTTCTGTGTTAAACATTGGTATTGTCTACAAAAGAGTTCTCAGCAAAAGACCCAAGGAATTCCTGGTGCTTTTGCTATTAAATTTTAGGAATATTATCTCAAAGAAATTGATTGTGACTGCTGTGGCAGATTATGGATATCAAAGAACCAGTGATACAAAATCATAGGACAACAAATATTTGAACAAGTTGAATGTACTTGTTTTGTGAAGTTTCATTGACAGCATTGCTTTCAAAATTAATTGCGAGTTCTGAGATATGTTGCAGCTCAGATGTACAGACAACAATTGCTTATTTGAAAACCTAGGCAAAATAACCTAAATCTTTTCTTGCTCTTTCACCTCTTTCTCTAAGATGTTTCATTATCTCTACCCCAGTTAGAATACTTTACCAAATATTATCAGAGCTGGGTACTTCAAATGGCTCATCAGCTTCTCTCTTCGAAGTCATCAGTATAATTTTTAAGAGCCAGTCTGTGCATTTTAAGAGCTAGCTAATTCAAAAAGTATAAAAGGCTTTAAACCAGATGCCAGATGTAATCATTAGAACAGCCAGCTCCTTCCAGAGAATGTACCCTTAGCAGCAGTGTAACCAAGGTTCTGTCTCTTAAGAACATGTTGATTTTTGATTTCTGGAGCAATGTATTTTCAAGTTAAGGCATCAGTACCACCTTTTATTTCTTGTTAATTACATATTTATCTGTGAGAACCAGTTTTCCACAAAGACTATACAGTTTGGATTGTATCTGTCGCTCAGCGGGAACATTTCTTGTCTCTCATAAAACACTGTTTAAGCGCACAAACAAATTTCTGTGGCTTTCCCTGTGGACCAATGTCTATCACATAGCAACATCTGCTAAGGAATATGCTGCAAAGCTATCTTCATATTTTTCCCCTCTTCCTGGAGATATATTTGTCCACTTTGGGGAAATGCATCCAACATTGTCACAATCACTGTTACACTTACAATAAACATTTGAAAATGTCATGTTACAAACAGGAAACTGGCAGGTATTTTGTACAATACCCTGATTAATGTAGTAGAAATGGAGACAGTACTGAATATAAATTCTCTATTATTTGCAAGTACAAAATTTAGCAGGAACAACCTTAGAGCAGACTTCTTAAAAGTTCTAGTCCTGCTAAATGCAACATTAGAAGCTCAAGGTATTAACAACTTGGTGGAAAGTCTTTAGTACCTACAAAATGTCATTAACTTGTAAAATATGGCAAACCAGATTTAAAGGAAACAACAACAACAACAACAACAACAAAAACAAAACCAAAAAAACAACAGTGGAATTAAACTAATTTGGCTCCTTGTCTTGTTTATCTGCATACTGAGCAGCCCTCAGCACAGTTACGTTAGTAAAAGCCACCCTTTCATCCTCTTTAAATCTAGCAGGTATTGCATTCCTTGAATGTTTAGTATAGGATTACTCCTCAGAATTCAGTCCCCTTCTCCTGTGCACCAGATGTGTAATTCCAGTGTCCTCAGGGGAGTTTTTTGTGGTATACGCATATTTATGGGAGCAAAGAGAATTTTGATTTCAGAGTGCTTGCTATTAGAGGACAAATTGGTTTGTGATTGTTTTCGTACTTTAGACAAACACTTCTCTCCACATACTGAGAATTCTCTGTAGACAGGAAAATAACCATTCCATTGGGTTTGGCATTTACAATAAACAGTTCAGAATTTTGAAACTTTCAATCATCTACAGAATTACCAAAGTGGTTCAATGAGCTTGCATGTGAAATAGAAAAGCTAATTGTTTTACTGCAATACCTACTACCTGAATTAATACACTAATGAATATATATATGCATTGTTTTCCAGCACATCTACTATATTTGTGGACATTAAAGGAACACAGAAGCCATGAGCTACAATATTCTCATATAAAAGCATATTTTGCATTGCCGTTTAACAACTTAACAGCTGATAAAGTGGGGCATAAAAAAAAAACCTGCTCACACTCAAAGCCCTCTATCCAAAAACTGGTCATTTATTTCCTAAATACGTATTAGATAATTAAGTTTATATCTTTAAGACAACATTGAGTTCAGCCTTACCTGACCATAGCCCACTCATCTCTCAATAGATGTTTAAAGAACAATTAACAGTCCAAGAGCCAGCTATCCAAAGACCGAAGTTGTCTGTGAATTCGGGACCCAGTTCTGCTCTGCTATCAAACTTCCGTCACAAAGTCCATATGATGGCTGCTAATAAAATGTTCTTGACTGAGAGGACTGATTAAACCAAATCAAATCAAAACTGAAAGAGTTCAGTGATTACTTACATCATAGGATTCTGAAAAAAATATGGCCTCTGAGGTCTACGGAGTTTAACTGGAGTTTAACTGGAAAACACAAAATGTTAAAGAGAGGGAAGAAAAATGATGTGACAGACATTGACTTAATACCCTGTAGTCTGATTTCAGTTTTAGGAAAGATATTAGAACAAATTATGGAAGCAAGAAAAAATAATACCTGAAGAAAAATAAAACAACATGCAGCAAAAGACAGGCAGAATTAAATTATGCCAAATTAATCTGTGAGACAATCAGTTTTTTAAAACAAAAGAAATGCAGTGAATCCCTTCTGTCTGAAGTAAATCAAGGAAAAGATTTCACATATTATTTTTTAAATCTGAAATGTACATTGTATTATTAAAGTCATTTACTAGTTAAGGAACTAGCTTAAGAGGCAGTAGTGCTGAAAGGAGAATTTTCTTGCCAGATAGAATGTTAAGAGGATGCAACACCTTAAATTTACAAGTCCCATTGAGTATGATGTCCTGAGTTTCTAAGATGTAGGTAAAGGGAGAAACTTTCAAAGGAACGAAGGTAAATCTGAAGCACTGTACTTTGTAGAAAAAGCTACAAAATCTTCCTTGAGAAAGCTTTTCAAACACAGCAAGACATAGTTTTTGCAACATGAACATCTTGTATATGCTGCTTGCTAAATCTAAAAAACTAGCAATAAAAAGACAGCAGATCAGTCAAACTAGACATGTAATCCTGATATAATAATAGTATACCTTGAAAAAAAGACAAGCTGAAGTATAAATATAGAGCAAATACTGATAGAGGTATAGCAAACCAATTTGCAGTGGGACATACAGGCAAAATCTGGTAACATAGAAAAAGCAAAATCAATTATAAAAAATCCATTACTATTTATAATTATTAATTCTAAACCAAAAAGAGTAGAAAAATTCCTTTACATTAATTTCCAAAGGAACAAAACACTCCCTTTCCAGAATGACTGGAACAAGAAATGGATATATTTCTACACTGTACACCATAGTTATAGTCAAACTGAAACGTAATGAATGCAAGTTAAAAAAAATAGGCCTGAAAACATGCCATTTTACCTTTTCCACTTCCACTAATAGCAGTAACTCATTTCAGGGTTGCATAAAGCTTAATAATTTAGGACTATCTACAGCATGGGAACATTCTGCTCATGTGCGTCTTTACTCCAACTATATTCTTTTTCCCATGCTCTGACAGTTGAAGCAAATTCGTGTGTTTCAATATTAGCTTTGAACTATTAAAACAGAACTGATTTGAAAGTGAGGCCTTTTGGTCAATTAATTCACTTTTGCCCCTGGCCAGATTCAAGAGGCAGCTTAACACACAAGAATAGGATCTTGTCTTTTGCATACAAAAACAACTAACCCATTTTGAAGATTAAACAGAGCTATACCACCTTCAGGAAGCCCCTGGAAAGAATTTTGCCTCTAACAGTTATTTCTTCAGGAATTACTATAAATTGCCTTTGCCTGCATGGCATGTTCCTCACAGTGACAGCATGTCTCACCGTTCCATTTGAGGAGTTATTGTGCTAGCATATACATGCATGATAAAATGTGCAGTAAAAGTGTACAGAGCTGTGCTGAACAAGTTCTAAAGCAAGGAAAATACGAGAAATTAAACATGTAAATGGTTCAATTTGATCAGTCATTTCTTCATTATTTTCCTGGAGTTTCATTCATTTTTTAGATAACATGTTTGTGTTAAACCTGTCATAATCAAGAATTGGTCACTAAAATTCTAAAATCTCAGCGTGGGAGAGTATTAAGCGCTGAAACATTTTAGCACACCGTTAACTTTATCATTGTGAAGAACCAAGGTTAAAAAAATAGTGAAAATGAAACAAAAAACCAAAGCAAAAGTATGCTTTTGAGAGCTAAATATTTCCAGGGAACCACTCAAAATACAAATGGGAAGAAACAGTGTCAGTATGCAATATGTGTTTGCAGCCAAGGTAAATAGAATAAAAATCAGATTAGATGATCATCCAGAAACTGACAGGGCTATTCACAATGAGAAGACTGCAATGTGATCCTGCAGCTGATTAAGGAACGCTTTGCTTACAACTTTATGAAGAAGCTATTACATTTCATTGCACCATATGGCAGTGAGGCAGAGTACAACATATGGAAATCCAGTCAGGCAAGGAGAAACATTAAGGAAGGAATAGTAAGTGTATGGTGGCATTGTAAATACCTGTGTGTAAGGAACCACTTTGAGTCACTTGCTGTCTGTGCCAACCAGTGCACAGCCTGTTGCGCTTGATGGATTTTTTGAACATTTCTCAACCCCAGTTTCTTGTGGCACTCAGCTTAGGGCATTCATTATCACTGATCTGATGGAAAGTTGTTTAGTTGGGATATTTTGTCTTCCTTTTCTCCTTTCCCATCTTTTCCCTCTGCTCTCTCCCTCTTCCTCTCCACTGGTAGCAGCTGCCTTTCCTGCACTAGTCTTTCACCCAGTCCCTTCCCCCACACTCACATGTGGACTAAAGGTCTGAGGCATTTCAATTAATCTCTTATACATGTGATTATGCTGTGTTATACTCTAAAGAATTTCAGCTTTCAAAGTGAACTGGATGGATATTTTGCAGGTCTTCCTTGCTCAGTCACTGTTCAAATAAGATTGGGTTTTATTTTAAAATTACACTTGCAAATATTGAAGTCTCCACAACCAAAGACTGCTGTTTGAATACCTGTGAATATGAATTTTATTGATGAAAATGGAAGCATTTTAATTGATAGTATTAAGAAAGTTTACTAAGATATTGGGTATAGTATGTATTTGGCTCTAGTTCTTGCAGACATACTTATTGAAATAGAATTTCATACAGCTGCAAAACCCAGTTAGCAGACCCCCATGTAAGGTAAAAGTTCTTTTTCTGGGTAGCAGCATTCTCTGTTGAGGGTAGTGTAATGAATAAATATATTATTCTTATTACAATAGTGTTGAAAAGCCAAAAGTCCATCCACAGCCAACAAAGCTTCAGTTTGTGCTGAAGGATTTAATCATGCTCACTCACATGAAGGATGAAATATGGGAAAATTACATAACATATAAGCAAAGTGTTAGTGGTGTCAAACGGAATATATTTTCTCAATTCTCATATTCCTTCAATTCCTTAAAATACAGTTTTAACAAGAAAAGAAAGAAAAATAGGAAGAATTAGGAAGTATGGAAAAACTATGTTGAAAAAGAACAAGTCTGATAAACTGAACATAGAAAATTTTAGCATAAAATAATCAGATGATATATATCTTAATAAATCAAGAAAATGTGCTACTGGACATATTTTGGCACTGAAAACTATGCTCCTGATTCATTCAAACATAAACATTCAGCAGCAGAAATCATCCCATGATGTGTGATAAAATAGAGAAACCTGGGTAATAGAAAGAGGCTAGGAAGGAGGGAAGGGATTGAGGGAGCAAGGGAGAGGAGAGAGGGAGGGAGAGAGGGAGGAGAAAAGAAGAAAGGATGGGAGGAACTGACAACAGGAGGGAGGGAGGGAAACAGATAGCCAAGTATGGGTCATTGGTCCTGATAAATACTCCTCTTAGATCTGAATTCTTTAAAAGCAAAACATTTACATGGGGCAAATCTTGACCAGATTTTTTAATCATAAAATTATCCATAGGTGGCAGAATCCATATTTTTTCCCACGTAAGACTTACAGAAACAAGATTTCAAAGCCTATTTCAACAGCCCAACCTATTCATTTTTACAGTTTGGAGATTAGCCAGTTCCTAAGACTGAGCACTATATGTAGGGATTACCTCACCCGTGTTGACAAGCAGCCAGGACTGTTGGTAAGAAGCCACTTCATGACTGCAAAATATTTTTAAGATGGGGAAGGAGAGTAACTTCAAATTTGAAACAAGCGATTCCTTTTCTATACTGGCAGCACATAAATACCTTAGTTTGAATTTCGGCCATGACATTTGAGGCTTGAAAGGAGAAATCAATTGTTATTGCCAGGTCCATAGTAAAGAAATGAGGGGGGAAAATATCCAGGATTTATCAGTGATTTCCATGCACTTCTGGTTTTCCATAAGCATTCAAAGAGCCCTTTTTCAGGACCAGGGGAAAATACATAAACACAGCAGCCATCAATGCGACTGCCACACACGTATGTATAGGAAAGCTCATTTTGAATAGAGGAAGCAATAACACTGATAGCAAAGACTTTACCATACCTCAAATTGTGAAATAAGAACCTGAGATCCTTGATGGCTTTTTACTGCCCTCTCTTCAGACTCCTCATCTTTCATTTATTTTGGTGTACAAATTAGTTAGATCAAAAGTACTCCAGTTATGTCAACTCAGGCTACAATTACAATTCCTATGTCTACAAAAAGGTTTGAGCCTCTAACTGACACTTACTTAAAAAAAGAATTTGTTCATGGAGTATTGGCAATTGGGGAACAGGAAGAAGTGAGACACCTACAGCCCAAGAGAATGTTTATTTGCTCTCAAATCTCTGATGGGTTGCATTAGAGTCTGGAGGTAGCCTCCGAAAGTGATTGCTCCTGGCTTTCTGAAGCTGGTGTGTCAACTTCGCCTGGCTGGGTTCTGGCCAACCATCTGTCAACAGAGCTTGCCTTGTTTAGCTTAGCAAAACAAAAGCTGAGAGGGAATACAGTCACTCTCTATAAACACTTTGGGGATAAACAAGGGAGAGGAAGAAGAACTGTTTAATCTAAGGGACAATGCTGGCATAAAAACAAATAGAAACAAAATGGCCATGAATAAATTTTGGTTAGAATTTAGAAGGCCTCTCGCAGAAGAACAGTTCCAGAACAGCCTTCCCACAGCTGTAACAGGAGTTAAGCAACTTCAGGATTTTCAAACTTGGAGGTCACTCTGTTTATCAAGAGAATTATATTATTCCCAAAACTAAAGTAGGGTCTTCTTTCTACTCTGTTCCTTAAGTAACGTTGGTTACAAATGGAAGCTTATCAAAAAAGTGTAAGTTATTAAAATAGTGATGCCTATTCTATACGAAAATATTTGCCACCGACCATTACCTCCATTTGTACTGTAAAAAAACACTTGGCTTTGCAAAGCCGTATGAATACTAGTTTCATAAGACCGATAACTGGATGCATTTCTGAACATACAGCTTTGAACTTTGCATAATATATTTGTTTCAGCATGAATTCTGGGCAAGCAGCTGAAGCAAATTAAAATGACTTTGGCTGCAAGTATGAATTGTATCAGGTAAGTGGCATTCCAGTTCTCCTTGCATAATTGGTGATGCCGTCACAAGTAACTGAATACCACCTTTAATACAGAACCTGTGGGGCTTTAAAGGAGCTTCTATGTCATATGACCAAGAAATATATGCAGCACAATCCAAAATAATGACTACGAGGGAATGGAGGGAAGATGTAAATTCCACTAACTTTCTAGAAAAATCCTAACTCAGCTATATGAAACCTTGATCTAACTAAGTGGGTAAGTCCATGCTTGGATAAATCTGCAATTAAGGCAGAACTCCAACACTCTCTTCACAGAAGTTGACCTCACTGAGGCTGCTGGTAGACTCACGTTGCAGAATAAAATGCATCTATTAGTTTTGTGCTGTAGCAATAGTATTGGAGTGGTAAAGGTTGCTCCTGCTTCTGGGATTCAACAGGGATTTGAGATTATTTCAGTTATAAAATTTTGTTTCATCATTATTAATATTGAATTATAGTATTTGTATTATCTGTATTATATCTGTATCCCTGTTACTTTCTCTACTTTACAAACCTTTCTCTGGCTCTTAAGTGCTTAGTGTTGAAGAAAGGAACTTGGTACACAGGTAACTGCACACAAAATCACTGTGCAAAACTCAGAGGATGAGACCAACACATCAGCATAAGAAATGATGTTATTAATTTAGCAGCCATACCCTTTTTCTTCAGAAATCTTTTGTTGTAATATTAACCTGAATTATCTAGGATAAGCCTTATGTCCATATTTTACTTTCAGTATGCATGACTTGTTACATTTCTCTTAACAAAAATTTAAAAGTACCAGTTGGCTTATTGTTACTGGGCTTTTCAACCTATGAACCCCAAAGCTTAATTTCCTAATGCATGCTATCCAGTTCTGCTTTCTTGTATTTATTACAGAGTAAAATCACTGCTGTTGAATCATATATAATAATTTATATTAAGAGGGCATGACTATAAAGGATTAGCTATAGGGACACTGCCTTAATTTAAAGCTTATGATGAAACCTTATTAGCCAATTATTTCCAGACCATGATCTATCATCATATGTATCACATGCATATACATATGTGTAAATATAAATCCAAGTACATATGCAGACTATATTTCTATATATGTATAGCTAAGAACATAACACCCTTGACACTAAGAAATGCAATCAAAACCCAAAATGACCAAGGAATAAAATGCTATACTAAGTCATTCCACTTGATAAGTTGTGTAATTTACTCCTACACATCTCACCTCCATTCTGGGAGACCCTGAATGCAAAATTATTTAGGTGAACAGAAATGACTGTTTATAAAACTTTTTTGATATACCTGCACTTATTCTACAATATGCCACATATGTCAAAGGAAAAAAAAAAAAAAAAAAAAAAAAAAAAAAGAAAACCACAATATAATTTTTTAGGGAAATGTAAATAGGACTATTTAAAGAGTTATTTTAACATACCTGTTTTCATACTCCTCACTGAAAAAATCCAGTTTCCTTAAAATTTAGGAGTTTAAGCTGCATGCATTCAAACAGAACAATCACATTCCCAGAAGTAACATAAAGTGCGCACACACACGTAAAGGACAGTCACCATCTTGGGGGAAAAACATGGACATTACTGGGTAGTTTGGAATCTCTATCCAGAAGATACTCTGGTTGTGCTTTCTTCACCTCAGAGGAAATTATAACAGATGCAGACCTAAATCTTGCCTGTTCTTGGCATTAGGCTAGAACAGGGGGGAAGTTTTACAATTAGTGATGAATGAATGTCTGAAACAGTTCCCGGATTTGGGGTGCTATGATACATCCAAAGAAGATATATTTGCATCTAGAGAGGGGCTGAGGAAGTCAGATGTACAAAATTAACTTATTTGTGATAATTTTCTGTGATCTTTCATATAGAAATCATCTTCATGAATGAGCTGCATACGAGAAATTCTTTCATATCTTTTTTATTTACTCAGTATGGAGGTATGGAAGAACAGAAGGCTTGCAGCTTTCATGAAATTAAAAAATAAAGTGTTCTTAATTTGTTTAAATACTGCTTTGTACCTATCTTTTGCAATCTCTTGTTCTGATCCTGAAAAGACATTTTCATGGAAAAACCTTGCAGCTGACTATATTTCTTCTCTTACTTTGCTTACTGTCACAGTCCTCCTGTAAAGTTAGATTTCATGTACACGTAACACTGTTCTTGAAGTAGGCAGCAGCCACCACTTAGATATTGGTGCAGACAGCACTGAATGTACAGGGAAAATGATGGCCAGCATTTCCTGGGCCTCTTAATAGAAATCTGTAATATCTTTTTAGAATTTAAGTTTAAGCCAACGTTTCTCTTTAGTTATTAAATCAGATATACTCTAGAAGAGTCTTCATCTTCTGTACTACTACTAAATAATTTTTCAGTTGGCAGGCAAGTTAAATTGCTTACACCAGTAAGACTCCAGTTAGAACTGCTAGAATAAAAAAAATGAATTAGGGTTTGACCAAAACACTTTCAGATATGAGTAACGCTGTCCAGCTTGACTGATTCTCATCACACTTAAGACATTTGCTGTTGACCTTCATTGGTAAGTCACAAGAATGCTCAAATTAAGCACTGTGGACCTCATATGAGCTAAAAGAGTTGAAAGCCAGTTTCACTGATGACTTCATACTTGAACATAAGTGAACTTGAATTTACCTATAGGTTTCCCATTTGGAAATACAAGGGAAATCACTTTTTGTTGTGTTAATTAACATGCAGCTATTTGAACTCATTATTAAAATCTAAAACAGATGCTTAATGGAGTTAAAGGTACTGTGTGGAGCCAGTTGAAAATATCTGACATTTCAAAGTGACTGATGAAAAGGTCAAAATAATCTTTAGCACTATCATGTGAATCCCACTTTTACCTATCTGTGGGTCTCACAAAAATGCTCTCATTTTCCCATGGTGCTGAGATGTTGCTGCCAGTCCAAGCTTTGGAGAACAAGTTTATTGTTAATGAATACTAATTTTTTCGCTTGCACAGTTATTATGGAATGAAAAAAACGTAGACATTGCATAAAGTTTATTAAAAGGTCTTTACTTTTTGTCCAGAAGTTCAGTATTATAAAAGAACCTAGATACAGCAGTGAGAACAAGTGATTCTCAATAAAGATGTTTACCAACATGATTGTCAGGGACTTGGGGGGGACCAGGGCTCCCCCACCATGTCCCAGTCTCAGGACCCCATATCAGCCCCCCTCAGGGCCGTCAGCTCCCCCTCTGGCCCTGACACCACAGCAGGGCTGGTCTCCAGCTCCCCATGGCCCTGCTCTGCCCAGCCATGGGCCCTGCTGAGCTGGGCCCACCCACATGTCCATGTCCCAGCCTGGCCTCAGCACATCGCCATCTCCATGGCCTTGTCCAACCATCCCAGGGCCGTGTCTGTCCCTGGCCCGATGTCCTGGCTGGACCCTGGACTCACCCCATCACCATGGTACTGTCTTACGATCTGGGCCCTTAGTTGGGCCTGGCCATGATCTCTGGGTCTGCCCCAGTCCCTCGCACGGCTGTGGGGCTGAGCCCTGGCTTGGAACTCCTGCCCGGCCAGCACAGGGACTCCTGGGCTCCCCGCTCCCCGTCCCTGCTCTGGCTTCTCCCTGACAGCCACGTCCTCTTCACAGCCCAAGCTGTGTAGGAAAATCCAGAAAATGTACTGCTTGGCAGCTCTTACTTTTTAAAGAGAGGAGATATTTCCTATGGTCATTAAATAGTTAAGATAGTTTTCATTCTACACTCAGTTTAATCCATATGTACAAGCTACATACACACAAGAAACTGGAAGGGACAAATGCCGTTGCTCAGCAACAAGAAACTGGCAAAAGCTCAAATACTCCACATTTTCAGCAGACAATGGCTCTCCGAGCTCAGCAATCAATAGCATTTGATGCAAAGGAAATGCCCGGTTTATCACGCTTGCCATCTAATAACACCTCAAGTGTATTTGTGGCTGACATACATAAAAACATATCTGAACTCCAGCTGTTTGAATAATGTATTTAAAATTTCACCCTTTTTTGCTTGAAAGCCAGTTACAACAAATGAGTTTGTTATTTGTAGGTATTCAGTGAATAATTTATAGAAACCAATGTCACTCTATAGGTTATTCAAGAGATTCAGTTTAACTATTCACAAGCCAGGCTGTTCAAAGTCGACTCAAGTCCATGATAAAAATAAAATCTGAATTATGTCTCCTTCTTTGTTCCAACAGCCTCTTCCTCCATGGTTCTTTGTATATCACCTTGTTTTTATGCATGCACAAGTAAATCCCACATTTTGTTTCTTCTGCTACAACTGTCCTTTTCCTCTTTCTCCATTTCCCTTCAGGCTTTTTCCCTCAAGTTCTCTCTTGGCCCTTCCATAATTTCTCCTCTTCCCTTAGGGACCACTAGTATCTGCCTAGAAGCCGAATTTGTGTTATCCCACACCCATATGCACCAAGTTGCTCCTCTGAGGCAGCGAGTTTCTCACTTGGCACCTGACAGAGGCAGGCATGGCCCCACACGCCACGGCAGAGGTGGAGCTGGGAGCTACCAGGGCCCAGGGAAGAGAGCAGGTAGCAGTGCCAGCAGAGAGGAGCTATGGATCTAGGAAAGGTGCCACTGCCAGTGCCGGGATACAGCACAGAAACACACCTTACAGAAACTAAATTTCCTGGTGTTGAAATACTATGGTGATGAGAACTTCATTCAGAATGAGATTCATTGCCCTTCATTTTACTAATAAAAACTTGGGCATCATCTGTTTAATGTTTGTCATCTAGATACCACCACAGTCAATTGTGGGAGAGACAGAGAAGCATTGCTAGAAAACACACTATCTGTCCTGCCTTAGACACCTGTCTTACACCAAGAGCACCCAGTGTCTGGCATTCTCTATTTTCTTCACGGAATATAGAGGGATCCTAAAAAATTAACTTAGACTGGGTGCCTAAATTTAAGAAATTTAAAGTTGGATGAGATTAATCCCCTCCAGTTTTCAAAATTGCACCAACAGTCCATAGGGTTTAATTATTTTTTCCTTCGTATCACATTGTAGTACTTGAAGGAGAGCATACATTTTAGAAAGAAATTAATCTTGAATTCAAAATGTTAATTAGTGATGAATCAGAATTGCAGGTATTGAAAAAGATATTAGATACAGAGCTAAGAATTCTTACAGGGATCCTCCTGGAAACTTACAGTGATGGAGAATGAGGTTTCATAGGATGTTCCAGTGGTTAAATGTAGCTTCCTCATCGGATCTGAGACATGTTAAGACTGCTGAGATATGTTTATGTTTAAATGTATCAGTATATGTTTAACTTAATTTCAACCCAGAATAGTGGAAAAAGTTATGGAAATGAAAGAAGAAACACAGAAGAGTAGAAGAAGGTTGGCATTGGGGGGATTATATTTTGCAGTTATGCGTAGAATGGGGGCCTAACAAATTTGTTAATGTTTGAAAGCTCCCTTGTTCCTTTTATCTCTAAAAAAAATAAGATTTCCAAGCCATTCAACTTTTGGTTATTAAATTATGAATATTAGTGATATTATTATCCTGTTAAAAAGAATTATATGTGGTCATAAATCAAGGATATTTTGGTTTGTGTATAGACAGACTGCCTAAGGTAAAACAATATCTTTTAAAATTTGCTACCTTCATAAATTGTCTGAAAAGTGCAAATTATATGAAGGGGGTAACTTAAGTTAGCACTTCTCATGTCTTCATTTTTCTAAGGTTAAACAAAAGTCTTGTTTCCTTGCTTTTATAATGAAAAAGACATTCATATGCAAGACTCAGGGAGCTTTTTGTTTCCTTTCATTAAAACAAAATTATATCTGTCTTGAAAATCATCGTTGTTTCCTACATGTGTCTTGAGATTTTCATCCTATATCACTGAAGTTGTAACCTCAAAGATGTTAGGTCACAAAAACAGCTATAAAAAGGACCCTTTGAGGTTATATTTATTTGTTTTCTGGAATGTGTGCCTTTACGGCTTTTTAAGTCATATTTTCTAGTTTATATCTGCTTCTATGAAGACAGGATGCTTAATAAAGAAGACACACAGAAAAACCTTGCAGCTGAAACTTTTACTTAACTACACAAATCTGGGAGATGGTTCTGGAAAAATAATGTGATTAAACCAGGAGATTTGGCAAAGGTCTGATTTAGGGAAAGCGCTCAAATATGTCCTTCAAGTAATCCTGGATTTGTGTTTCAATGACAGAGTTAAAGTTGAGCATGATTTGAATCAGGATGAACAACTCTGAATAAAGTCAAAGTGAAGTCAAAAAAGAAACTTACAAAGCAAAATCCTGACTTCTCTGAAAGCAACACAAAACTCTTATTGATATTGATTTTCCTTTTGCACTTAACATATTTTTTATTCATTTCTAAATAACCTATCCTTTTATAAAGAATGAATGGAACAGTTTTATTTTTGCACTATTGTTCCTGTATTTTATCTGCTAGTACTACCATTTGTATTTTCATATGAAATACTATTCTCATGGACTGCATGAAAATATCCTTTAAAGTTTTTTTAGTTTATGGAAGCTATTTTTAAGATTCAGAAATTTAAATGATACATTTTATTGTATTGTTTTATCTGTTCTTATCTACTTCATTTTTATGGTAGTCATTAATTTAGTACCTGAGCAACTCACAAGTTATAGGCTTTTTCTAACAGTGTCTTTGTGAACAATAGCAGTGAAATATAACAGCAATATCATCAACAGTGCAAAACTAAAGCAGAAAAAAATAAGGATATCAGACTCAATAAAAGATTTAGGTACATTAAACAGACATTGTGTTAAGTACTAGAATACTAATTGTCTGCAAATTAAAAAAAAAAAAAACCAGCTTTGTATTAAGCACTTTGCTTATAGAGTTGCTGGGCTGAGTCAGACACCTGAGATGGCCCGTGCAAACTTGCCAGCCCAGGCAGCAGACAGGTCCCCAGACTAACGGGGAGGCAGGAGGCACAGACCCCAGCACAGCAGCGAGAAAACAGAGGTGTGCCCTGCGGCTAGAGCCCTCCTCTCAGAAATGCTTCTGCCATATTGTCCTCGTTTGAGCGACACAGGACTAATTTCTTTTCTAATGCTTGGGAAAGTTGTACCTTTAGAAGACTCTAGTGTCTGAATTTGTGGAAATATTTACTTTCTAGCCAGCTATGGTGTGTGGGTGTCAAGGTCTCAGTGTTTTCAGGCTAGCCAGGTGCAGGGATGAGGAGGAGCGAGACCCGGGCACTTGACCCAAGCTGGCCAACAGGATTATTTCATACCACGAACGTCACATTCAATATAAATTAGAAAGTTTGCTGAGGAGGAGGGCTCTCCCTTGATGGCGGCGATCCAGAGAACTCCTTGCCCCGGTGCCGGACCTTTGAGGCCTTCCCTTCCTCCTGAAGCCGTAGCACTCACAGCTGCTGGGAGTGCACGGCTTCCTACTGCTATAGTTGGCTGAGTATAATCCTTATATATCTTTAGATTGGTATCGGGATCACTATTGGTTCTTTAGTGTTATTACTTTTAGTTATTTAGTCTTATTCTATTAAATCTGCTTATATTTCAGCCCCTGGGTTTCCTGGTTTTCTTCGCCATTCCACCTTCCTGGGTGGGGAGGGGTCATCGGGTAATAGAATAATTGTCTAAACGACAATAAATTGTTGTGGGTTTCTCAAACCATACCAAATATATTCAAAATCTTCTTCATGAAGAGTGCAATTTGTCATAGGAGCAGAGGGTAAGAATCTTTGATTACTCATTCACATGGGAACAACCAAACCATCATGGTCCATCATGGTCCTGCTGTCCATCCACTGTTAAGAGAAGAATAAGTTAATTGCTACAGAATGCACAAATTCAACAGAAAAGCTGGAAGGTATTTTCACCCAGCCTCTGAACAAGGGGTTAAATGACTTGCACAGAATGTATCTTAGTTTAGATTTGAATTACTTTAAGTGGAAGAGGAGAATTAACCCAAGATGTTAGCTATATATCCAGTGCTCTAACCATTAATTTACTATATAGAAAGCAGTATCACACCCTGGTATGTTGTAAAAGGTGGAGTTCATCATGACTGATTTTTCACTACTACTAACTGTATCGGTTTGTAAGGTAACGAAAACATGTAATATTAAATTCATCGAAGGAGGTGGTTGAAAGAACTCCCACTACCAACTTCAGAAAGCCAGTGCTTATGCCTGGACTTCTATTTCTTCTCTTTCTTCCTTTCTTTCATTTTTTTGAGCTGTAGATATCTATTTAAGTAGTAGGTTTTACAATAATTGTAAAGAATCCATGGATAAATCCCAGATCTTTTTAAGATTATTAAAATAGCCATTGTAATAAACTAGCTTTTGCTGGTAGTCTTTGTGAGAAGTCTATGAGAGTTGGGGGCTGGTTTTCACTGAAGGAAATAGAACTAGGATGTCCAATATTTGCTTACAAAGTTTGTGGCCAACAAAAGAGAATAACCACTTGTCAAATCAACAAGAAAAGATAAACCAGAGTTAGGATTTGAGTTGATGCCCAACAAACAACTGTATATTTTAGGTGCAAAGTACCTCTGATTTGACGGCTTTTTTTTAGAAGCCAGTTATAGATATAACTAAGACCATAGCTATAAACTGGCTAGACCAATTGACCCAGAGAATTTTGATGGGCTGATCCCACATGACAGCTCTTTTAAACAAAATACATGCTTGATTTTGTTCAGATGATTCGTGTTGTAGGAGACAACACACTGCATTTTTTTGGAAAAGTTATGCACGCTGATGTTGTGGAAACAACAGCTGAAGAATGTTTTAGTCCTAGAATAACTGTGACTTAACCTTTAGAAAAAAATTAATTCCCAATGGTGGAAACTCGTAGGGATTTGTGGAACAATAATTCTTCATCACTTGGATCAAATTCTGTTCCTACTGCTTTCACTGGTAAATTTTGACTAACTTCACTGGGATTACATTTTATAACATTCTTCTGCACCATATTGATTAACAAGCATTAGTATACTCCAATTATGCATGTAAATATTCAGTTATTCAACAAAACTCCTTATTATTCCATCCTTTGCTCCAATTATCTGTGTTAAGGAACATTAACAACTCCAAGAGTTATAGGAAAACTACGGGAGGCATCATCAGCTTCTTTCATTCAATTTTTCATAACTTTAGTTTCCATGACAACAAAGGAGGCAATTCCACAAATCCAGCAGCTCATTATTTGAGACAGTGTCCTGTTTTCTCTGGAGAAGTGAAACATGTTTTTTGTAAGTCTCTTATAAGAAATTCATAATTCGATGGATGAAATCTGAAACAAAAATAATTAAAGTGAAGCCCCTCTTTGGAAACAGGGTATATTTTGTGAAGAACAGTTACTGAGCCTTATATTGGTTCTTTCTTTACTCCCAACTCACTGACTTATGTTACTAATATTTATTCTATTGGTTTTCTGTGACAAAATCTGATATAATTTGAACTCTCACTAAAAATGAAATATTTGTAAGGTCAGGAAGAAATTCTTTTATATTCTTTTGCCTAAAACACAACATCCAGAAGAACTCTGCAGTTCCCCAGTCAGTGACTGAAAGTACTGTTGATCTCAGTCATGTGTGAACTGTCATTATGTTAGGAAATACAACCTTTTAAAAATGCAACTTTTTATCACTAAGCAAGGTCCCAAGTTCTGCTAAGAATTGTTTTTAAGAGTTGTTTATTCTTATGTGTTACATTTGAGGAATCCACATAAAGGAAAGCAATTGTCTCAAGAAGTCTCAAATCAGATTTGTTATAAAAATACAGACAGTAAAACAAGGTTTCTTTGTCAATGACCTGGTTCTATCACTGGAAAAATATCCTCTTAGGAAGGACATTATTGCAGTGAAGAATATGGCATGCCTTCCATATTTTTGAGTAGTTCTCTAAATGTTCCACATGCAGGCAAGGCAAGAGAAAATATAAACCAATGCAAACATTTGAATCATGAAATGTAAGCAGAAAACCCTTTAAGAAGAAGCATTTCTTGCTATTATCACCATTTAAAATGCAGTACCATAATACATGAATATCCAATTTCAAGGTTTGATTCAAAACAAATCCTTCCATGGGTTTTAAAAGGTCACACTAGCAGTGATCCTGATGGAATCAGATCTTGTAGGAAATTGTTATATTCTTCACAGTCTTCATATATCATTACCGAACGATCCTTTTTGTGGCATGAAGATAGCCTTACTATGACAACTTTAGAATGCTGAAAGCCTGACACTGTTGTTGAGCAGTAAATGTATTGCTTGCAATGTTGCTTGCATTTCCTACTTTAGAATAAAACCCGATTAGTTGCACAGAAGTTTGGGTCTGTTAAATATGAATTCATCCACAGCTTGTGTTTCCTGATATCACATGAGGTTCTTGGCTCCTGGAAGTTTTACCTAGGTGCCAGAAAAAAGAAATTGAAAGCTTTACCAAAAGAGAGGAAGTGTCAAGTATCATATAGTGGCATAGCAAAGTCTTTCAACAAAAACAGCCCCAAAACATTTAGTAAAGAGAAATGGCTCATGCATATGGCAGGCGGGTCTTAAGTAAAGCAGCAGCAGAAGGATGTATGAGGGAACCGGCTCTTCCCCTTCTTCAGAAAAAAAATACATGATGTTTCCGTGCAAACAATCCCAGACTTCCCAGGCTATTTTCTGATGTGATAAAGGACTCCTAGAGCATATCCAGCTCTTCTTCCTTAGACTCTGTTCCTTATCCTCCTCATGTGGATGTCCATAAATAAATCCTCTCAGCTGGAAGTGATTCTCCCTACTCCAGGCCACCTGAATGACCTCTCCTCAGAAAATCTTGCCCACTGTATTACGGAAAAATGTTGTTTATTAAACCACTACATTAAGAAAAGGTTGATTGAAAAGGGATTTATCTGGAAAGACTTCTAAGCAAAAGATGTAGCTAAAGTTCTGAAATACTGCCCTGACTATTTTCCCTCCTTCCTGAATGTGATTTGTAGCTGCTGGTTTCCAACCCTCAGCTGCTTCTGACTTGACTTTAGCATCCAGACCTCAGTTGTAAGTAGGATTGCTCAATAGTAAAGACTGATTTCTGGCTTGTGATCCACACATTCATGAGTGTCCTAGTTTGAGGTAAAACAGGACCAATTTTGTTCAGTAACTTTGCTTTTTGTCTAGGCCTCTTCTAACTGCTGAAATTAACAGCGTGTTGTGCAGAAACTGTTTGATCTCAGAGTGATAAGACCAATGTTTATAGTTGATGCCAAGGAATGGGATGCAGAGAGGCTCCTGCTTATACTTACTGCTACAACACCCAAGGCCAGCCAACTTTGTTATTTGCCCCGTTGGAGGGACGAAAGTGGCAAAGTGTAGAGGGGTCACACCTGCGGGGAGAAGCGGACAGGACAGGTGACCCAAAACTGACCAGCAGGGTATTCCATCCCATCTGCCTCATGCTCAGTATAAAAGCTGAGGGATCAGCCCTTTACTTTTCTTCAATAGCCAGTGTCTGAGGAGGTCTCTGTCTGTTCATCTGCCTTTGATCCCGATCCTGAATCCAGATCCAGAATCCAGTTCCCATCCATCACTGACTCCAGTCTGGGACTTCCCCCGTGCCTGCTGGTGATGTGACTGTCATCCTGGGAGCGTGATACGGTTTTGTATATATTTCATTATTTTCTTTTTTATTATTTTATTATTAATATTTCATTAAAGTAGTTTAGTTCCTTCTAAACTTTCAAGTCTCTCTTTTTCTCTCTCTCTCCTGCCTGCCTTCAAAGTGGAGCAGGAGAGCGAGCATCTGTCGTTCTGCCTGATTGGGCCAATCCAGCCTAAACTATGACAACAAGGTTCCATGAACTACTTCTAGGGAACTAACAAATTACAACTTAAAAAAAACAGGCCCATATATTGTTAGGCAGCAATCTGTGTGTCTGGATTTTTTTTTCTGAAGTTTTCTACACCATCACTGGAAAAATTCCTGTAGTCCACAACTGGACACAAGAACACACTCCCCACACCCCCCACAGTGCAACAGTATGCTATAGTAGGATTGTAATCAGTAAAAACTGATAACATTAGAGGATATAAATAACCTATACATATTATTTTTGGCTGAACTTATGCTTCATTTTACACTAGCATGAAATCCACTGGTGAATGTAAACCCATGAAGTAGTAAAATTAGTAACTACCTAAGTATTGAGCTTCCTCTGTAGAAGTTTGCAGTTTGTTTTTAGAGCTGAGTTTTGTAAACGTTTTATTGACCTAGTGGTTGAATGCAGAGACGCATGTTTATTCAGACTATACATTTGTTAACAGTGCTTTGAAATGACATTTTGGCTTTCTCTCAAGAAAATTTGTTTGGGATATGCAAAGGAAATCTGGAACCATATGATTTCTGCTAAGACTGTACTTTATCATTCCTGTAAATGCTCTGAGAAAGTTTCATTCATCTCCCTCTAAAGCGAACTGGGAGCATCAAAACTAGGAGTTATTGGAATTTACTTTGTTTCCAAAATGCCCTGAAATGCCCTCTGCATGCTGCATGAAAGCAGCAGGTTGTACAAAATGTTTTCCTGTACCATTATCACACCACCAAACAGATTTGCCTCTCAAAGGCATGGCCCTGGGTGCACATCTGAGGTGAGGCATTTGTTCCTTGACACCAGAGGGAAGGTGACTTACACTTGTTACAGGATATACTACTCCCTGTGCCCTGACACATAGTATTGCCAAGTAAAGGAAGACGTCTCCAGCTGTAGCTATTTGAAAAGGGGGGGAGTAGTGAGAAATCAGTGGTTTGACATGGATTGACTGCATGTTTCTTTGAGGTCATAAAAATCTGTGTGTTCTCTATCACAGAGACAGCAAGGTTTTGAGGCACTATGTTGGTGTTACCATCCTCAGACACTAGAAAAAAGAACTAAAATATGCTCATCTGGAGATCTAGCAAGCTTGTCTTTACAGCCTGAAAATTACTGACACATGAAATGAAGGGCTATGGTCCACAAGATCTATCAGGTCTTGAGATCAGATCTTTGAACTCTATCATTTCAAGAAATGAAAGACTGCAATGGGGGCAAAAAAGGTTAACAAAAGAAAAAGAGGGGAGAAAATTTGGCGTGCTGGAAACGCGAGACGAAAATCTGATTGCCTTCAATAGATCAAAATTTTACTCCAGGAATCAATTAAATACAGTAAAGTTAATACAAGCTGCTTCAATTTTGACTAATCATCACACCTAAGCATATGCCTATTTTTTAAATATTAAAGTATCTGGATAATTTTACTATGACTACTATGTCTTTATGGCAGAAATTTAATTTTTTTTTAGCCAAACAAACTTTGAAAAAATCTGTCATTTTCTTATTAGAATAGTTCTAGTGAGTTTAAAAACAATGGAATTATTTTTTGTTACTTCATTTTCTGGGAGACATCATAATTGTTATACTACGTTAACATACAATGAGATCAACAAGATGCTAACTCCACAGGGCATTGCTATCTAGTACGACTTTTACACTGTTTGAAATCTACCCATTACAAGCAATGGCTTGATCTTACATTGAGACTACAGCCACTGCAGACTCCTCTCTTGATCCATGTGTCTACAAAGCGGAGAGCAGGTCGATCTGGCAGTGGAGACTGGAGCCAGGGAGGTTACTTCACAGCACTGCTGTTTCAGTTTGGTTTTTTTTTTTTCAAGGATCAGACTGCACACCAGTAAATTGCAAAGCTAAGACTGTAATAGGGATCGATTTCAAATGAGTCCGCTTCATTACTTAGAGATTTCTCTTCACTCCATGTTGAAAAAAGGCAGAGATCAAGAAAGCAGGCTTTGCTGGTTTGAAGAGGAACAAGAAGAAAGCGGTTCAGTCTGGAAAAGATGTATTGTTTTAAGGCGCTCTGGGGAAAATATTGTCGTGAAGCTCTGTGGGAAAGGGTTATTAATAGGAAAAGTAGAAAAAAGTTGGTGTTCCTTGTCTTTTATCTTGGAAGCCAGCAAAACCCCAAATCAAGAAGCATAATCAAGATATTGACTTGGAAAGAACGCTCTATTCACTCAAGAAAATTGGCCAGCTACCAGAAACATCACATAAGATTATTTGTTTCTTTTTCTGTTCCCCAGGGGCTAGCTCTTGTTTGACAGTTACTTGTCCTCGGAGACAGCCTAAGAAAAGGTTCAAACTAGTTCTTCATATGATGGTCAAGGTGGAAAAGCAGTGTCTTCTGTCTTGAACGTCAGTTTCCCTGATTTCCAGCAGAACAATTCCAGGCTATGACAAGCCCAGCTGAAGCAATCTTAGCTCCAATTGTCAGGTAGTGAAACAATATAACCAGTACAGTATTAGAGGAAAAGGAAAAGTATCTGAACGTTATTAGCATCGAGTACTGCAACAAAAATAACAACAGTCTCCAAAATAGACTAGCAAAGAAGGAAACCGAGTACTTCAGTGGTAGGGCTTCAACTCTGCAGCAGTTTTGTAATATCTGTTTTAAAATTTTATTTTATCCCTCTGTGTAAAGAACGTGATTACTTCCCTGGAACTGATTGTTCTAAAACAGATTAATTACTGTATGGATCCAGGGTAAAATCAGACAATGGAAAGCTTTTGCTATTTGCTGAGTATGCAACATCTTCACATTTTGAACAGACACACACACACACACATGTACATACATAGTGTCTTTTTAGTCACTCTCTTTCTCTCTGCAGGGCAAAACTGTAGAGATATGGAAGACTGTAGGACATGTAATGCTACAGATAATCCTAAAATACTCATATTCATTTTACAAAGGTGCACGACAGGAAAAAAAACAAAACAAAACAACAAACCCCAAAACACTGCTACCTACTACTTACCAATCATTCTGCTATTTGAAATGTTCTGGTAGAACAATTAGAATATAAATATATAATATCAGATTTAATTGCACCATGAATGGAAGAAGATGTGCCGTTTTTCCCACCTATTACATTCACCCCTTAATATTAGCAGGTGGGAGGAGCTTATAGAAAGGAGTTGAGGTGGTGACTAGCTTACCCTCTCCCCTGTTCAAACGAAGACCACCCTTCGTGCTTCACACAACAGACACTACACTGCCAGGTTGGGTGGGCCCTCTTCACCATGCCTCACTCCAGCTCTGCAACAATCGCTACTTTACTTTCTCGGGTATGACCCTAGCCTATGGATTCCAACCACAAATAAGCATAATTATCCTGAGTGGGAGTCAAAGAAATCGCAGTCCCTAGCATTCAAATTCAATGGTCTACCAGGACTGGGTTTTCAAAAGCCATCTGGAACAAAACCTGACATTTAAGAAACACTTGCCGTTATAGAAAATATTCCCTGTTATACATACACTGTTGTTGTTAGAATTCTGCCAGAGCTCCAGCAAACAAAATAATCCCTTCAATTATGCTTTTCCCCAGGAACTTTTCCACGGTGTATAAGTAATTGTGCTGAGGTATTTGTCAATCAAATTATGTAAACAAGCTCTTGATGATGAGTTCACTTGGAAAACATCCATTTACCCACAAAACTCATGAGAAAAATCAAATTTGTAAGTTGCCACAATTTACGTACAATATACATTTTGTCTCAGGAGAATAACAGCCAGGAAAAAATCTGTATAAATGCACAAGATTGCTTTTTCTGCTAAATTTCTGGATTGGCTTCATTCATTGTAAATCTACAAGACAAAAGTAGCAGATATCCTAAACAAGCTATCTAGCTATTTTACAACCTCATGTTGTAATAACCTTATATTATTTTACTAAAACTGACAGATCCCTGAATAGGAAGTGTATGCCAGGGTAGTACTGTATCTTTTGAAGTATTACAAGGATATTGCTTCCTCAGTATGTATCTTGCACATAAGAAATATAATCAAGTCATGATCACTGGAACTAAACTACAAAAAATTATGATTCTGTGATCTAACTCATCATCTGTCACGATGAAGGATAAGGCCTAATATTACTGACCTGAATGAAATTATTTCCAAAATAATTTTATAAGATTCTTGGAACAATCTTGCTACAGTAGATAACATTGGTTTTAAAATCTTCAGTGGAAAGGCCTCTTTTTCTCCCCTAGATACTGTGCATTTAGAGCTCTCCAGGGTGACATAGTGGATTGTAGAAAACAGTAAAAAATACTCTTGAAAATATTCTTGTACTTCAGGATTGTTAGGTGTTACAAGTATAAGAGCTATTACTATTTTGATGTGAAGTATCACTGCCTCTTTTATGATGTTCATTATTTTCAGTAATACTAAATGAGCTGAATTTACGCACATAAATTAGTACTTCTAAATTTTCATTTTTATTACATGTATACATCACAGAGTTGTACGGATTAATAAAAAAATCCTTTTTATGTTCAAGAGAGCAGGTAAAAAGAAGGATAGTGAAATGAATACCAATAAGAAATCATAGAAAATCAATAGAGGAAATTAAAGGATAAAAAGGAAGCTCTATAGCTGGCAGTAAGGAAAATAAAACTAATTTAAGGTCTATTTAGGACAAAAGGAATCCTATCAATGCTATTTCAGGAACAACTGAGTAAAAAAAATCATAAAACTGAGTAAAAAAGATGACAAATTTTCAATAAATGTTTCTACTCACTACCTGGGGAAAAAATAAAATGAGATATACATTGCGTATTTCCCATATAAAAAATGATTACTGAACAGGTTAATAGATGGGTAAAAAGCTTCTGGATGACTCAGAGGGTTTGGGGATGCTACCTGGAGCCTGTGACAAGCAGAATACCACAAAGGTCTGTCCTGGGATCTGTCGTGTTTATTAGTGACCTGGACACCAAATTGGGGACACCAATAGACACGCTCGAAGGCAGGGCTGCAATTCAGACCTAGACAGGCCAGAGGACCGGGCAAATAGGAATGTTAGAGGCAAAGACAAATGGGAGTCCCGGACCTGGGCTGGAAGAACCTGATACCACACCATACAATCCACTCCTGAACTTGAAGGCAGAGCACCCTGACCTGCATGAAAATGCTGCTTCCATGATCCAGAGTGACTTCAAGCAACAAGAAATTCCCAGTCTTTTTGTAATTTACACTGGGCTGTGAAAAGCAGCAGCATAGTAGAACCAGTAATACAATTAATTTAACTCTGCAGAGGAATGAACTCCTGTCCACCTTTCCCTGCGTCAGTGCACAGACTGAAACCCTTCCTCCATAACCCCATCCAAAGGCTGCCCCCACTCTCCCCAGTGGACCAGGCTCTCATGTGATGCAGCAGAATAACCTGGGCTCAGACTGCTGTGAAAGTGCTGTGAGAAAGTCTGTGAAGAGACAGAAAAGATAAAAGTCTCACCCAGGGGTAGGAGTGTTGAGACAGCATCATTAGTAGCTCAAAGATACAAGAGAGAAAACAACAGCATGGAAAGGCTTGAAGTCCTAACGGGAAAAAAGCGGGGAAGGTAGTCAGGCTGGTCTGTTCAGCTGGGAACTAGATGTGAAGCGTTGGTTCACACTGCCAGTGTCATCAGGGTTGTTGTAGCTGGTGGCAAACGGTAACTTGGAGCACGGAGGATGTGTTGTGGTGTCCAGCCCTTCCCCCTCCTGGCTGATGCCAGCCTCTCGGCAAAGATTCTTCATACCAGAGGTGGTGGGCACACTGATGCTTAAACTAACAGCTCATTAACTCCTAGCTGTCTCCTATATGTTAACCAATAAATGTTTGCTCTGTATTTTAAAGGTGCAGATACCCTGGCTGCAGACTGCCTTTGCACCTGGCTGAAAGCACACGAGTGAATCAACTCAGAGAAGAGCCATAACAACACTGCAGCAGCACAGCGGTCACTTGGGTTAACCTGGGGGCATTGGCTTGTCTCACAGGTGGGTCAATATTTGCCAAGATTCCACTTACTAATTGGAATTCCTCTGGAGAGCTTCTCCAAGCATTTTCAAGGAAGAAGGACCACAGAATAGGCATCTAGAGATAAAATTACGAAGTCTGACCTTGTGGTACTTGTGCCTCCATTAACTAAAGCTGACTATGAGGATATTTGTCAAGTCTCTAACTAGGTCTCATTTGTCTTTGTTTTTTTCCTCCCACACAGTTCCACAGAGCAGACCTCATACAAAGTTTCTTTGAGATATATCAATAGAGGAAAAGTCAGTGGCAGATGTCACTGTTATTACAGTCGACAGACAGAGGTCCTGGGCTGAAACTGTGTCCAAGGCTTAGGAAAGCAAATTAGGCAGAGATTAGCAAATCCCAGCACCTGACAGCAATCCATTAAAAATCCCTGTATCTGCATGAAATGGATGTCAATAGACTGCTTCTGGCCCTCCACCCCCAGTTCTGTCTGCGAGGTCACCAGCCCTGTGGAAAACCCCTCCAGCTGAACCCGCCGCAGGGGGACGCAAGCACACCCTCTGTGCCATTTCAGGTTGGTCCCCAGGAGCAGAGGCTCACCTGGCTAAGAGCATTTGAGCTGCCTGTGACACTGGGGACACCAGAACGTGCAGCCACAGCTGGCAGCACCTGCAGGAGAAAGCTGAGCCCAGGGAAGCTGTGGAGATGTGGTTAGCTTCTGCTACTGCTCTCAGTTTCTGTTGCAAGAAGGGCTGTTTGTTGATATTATTAGCCGGGCAGCAAGTTCAGATGAGGAACTGAGGGGTTGTGGCCAAGTCTCCTATTTAGCATGTGGTGAGGGTATAGCGTAGTGGAAAACAAGGTGTTTTGCAGCTTACAGTAGCTTGTGGAACAGTTAGCCTTGCTCGGTTTTGGTGCCTCTATTAAGAGAAAAATGTTGATAAACTGGCAATTAGCTCTTGGAAGAGCCAAAAAATTACTAAAGTAGACTTTATACTGCAAGACTTTAGGGTTTCCTTCTATGTAGATTAGGAAGTATAGTTACACATGTAACTGTTACTGTATTGTTTATCTAACTGGCAAAGCTAAAGCAAGATATGGCCAAAATTGTAACTGGATAGCATAAAATTAAACATAAGGGATACACCTGAGCAGTTCACAAAAGTTTTCCATCCTCTAATGCCAGAAATAATTTTGAATTACAATGGGTGGGTTTTAAGAAAGGTGTGCCCAACTTCAATTAACGATCAAGTCTTACAGAGTTTGTTAAACAAGCCTACCAGGTTTTGATCTTTTTTACATTTATTAATCTATGACTTGCCATCTCCTGATGAAATTCAGCTCCATGCCTCCACCCAGTGGGCTTTTCTTAACCAAGAACAAAAAGAACCCCTGAAAAGCACTTGCACACATGCAGTACCGGTGGCAGCATGGGTGCTGCAAATTATTTCTTTCCTTTTTTTTTCTGTGGAATGGCTCAGCTGAAATGTAAACAGGTATTTGATATTGCCTTCTGAAGCTAGATAACCACAAATGTGAGATGTTTAAAAATGTTTTTAAATTATCTTCATAATATGTTTGCTGTTGCTATAGAAACAGCCATTGGGAAACATCCAAATCCAGTTGGCACCAGGGAGAACTTAAATTTCACAGTGGTTTGTTTTGGTTTTTTTAAATCTAAAAACCTGAAATTCGTTTCAAGTTTCAAAATAAATACAAAATAGATTACAACAGTGGCTTTTGGTAATAAATAACCCTTTGCTTTGTAGTACTTATTTAGCTACTTGCAATGGCATCCCTGTTTTACTCTGAAAGTAATGTCCCGGACATATACCCTAAAAAGCTCATAATAAAGTAAGTTATGTAGATGTGAACTTCTCTTAATTTACATGAGATTTCATTACATATATGCACTGGTTTTGTAAAGCAGTGGTTCATCTGAACTTGTATTCTGAATATTGTTTACGTTAAGAAACACACATAGAATCATAGAATGTTTTGGGTTGGAAGGGACCTTAAAGATCATCTAGTCCCAATCCCCCTGCCATGGGCAAGGACACCTCCCGCTAGACAAGGTTGCTCAAAGCCCAAGTTCTCCCAACTTTCTGTGCCTTCCATCCCTTTCTTTTCTATTGGGCCCCCTACTCTACTGTGATGTGTCACTTCCATTAAAAAATATAGGTTTATGAGGAAGTGCACTCTTAATACATCAAAGAAGAAAACACAGTTTAGGGAAACACTTTTGCCCCAAGTCAGGAAGAAGAACAAGATCTCGTCCCCCACACTAGTTAGAGAAGTAGAAAATACACTCCTCCAATCCCCCATCACTTTTTAATGACAGCATCTTCCTTACATCTAATACCAAAACCACTCCAGAATAAATCTCTTCTTTCACATACAATAGCCCTGCTACTGTCTGCAAAGAACTGTTTACGATTTATTAATAATATCATAGAACTGAAACTAAAAGACAATGAAATTAAAGTATAATGAAAAGCTTTTCAGCCTGTAATTAATCTGCAACTGGTAACAGACGCAAAAGTCTGCAGTCTTCAGTACAAATCAGATTTTGGTGGAGTAGGAATAATCCCCCAAAGACATAATAATTCAAACTGCAAACAAGTCACACACTAATCAGGTACTCTGACATTTTTTAATAGCATAGGTTAAAGAAAAATTTCTGTATCAGGTTCATAATTTTTAGGAGACTACACCTTTTAGAGAGACATCTAATGCAAACTTACAGACAGAGATGCTTCTGGATGTTCCTGCTTTTGGGGGGGAGGGGGGGTGTGTTGTTGTTTTGTTTTGTGGTGTTTTGGTTCTTTTTACAGCTGCCTAAGGTCCAAGGGAGCTTATTTTCACACTTGCCAAATGACATTCTGAGGAAATAAAGAGATATGACAGCCTTACCAACACATTATAGTTTCAGGTTAAGCTCACTTCTGATTACTTTTTTTCCTTTTCAGTCACAAGTTTTTTCCTTAAGTAATAAATATTCAGACTTCACCATACCCATGTTTTTGTTTTGCGAATCCAAATCCAAGGAAGGCGATGACCTATTGTAAAAGAGTTTACAATACAGCCCAAGAATCTTCAGAAAGTAAAAAATATTTTAAAATTAAGGGTGCTAGTGTGAAAGTTGTGCCTATATAATATTCTTGCAAAATACCTCTACCTTTCAAAACCAAGGAAGTTGCAAACAATCTTCCTTTTCATCATATGCAGAGTATTAAAAGTAGATTCACCTTCTATTCAAAAAAACCTTAGGATTTCTTCAGTTATGAAGGGTGAGGGTATGAGCGATATTCAGAAATTACTTGAAATATAAAACTTTCATGAAAAATTCCTCCTGCATGCTATTTACTGCCTGCACCACCTCAGGATTCCCACAGAAATAAGCTTACTTCTGATATCTTCTGACAATGCACTCAAAAATCTGGTGTTTCAGAAAGCTTCCAACACGGTACTGCTCTTAATGTGCCTGCCTACTATCACGTAACTGCTCATTTGCTTTTGTGGTGCAGTCAGGTGTGATGTAATGAAAAGTACTCCGCCAGAAATAAATACAAATCATAAGACTTAGGTTCCAACTTAAGGAAAAAAAAAACAAACAAACCAAACCAAACAACATAAGATGTCAGAGGGTGGACGAGGTAGCCTTTTATTTTTCTTTTTAGTTTCTCTTACTTTGTATGATTAACTTCAAGCATGTGCTTAAGCCCCACTGATTTAACATGAAGCCCATTCCTAAGTGTGCTTATTCTGAGCAGAGACGGGAAGTGAGGACGTGGGTTGGAGGAGTTGTCCTGCCCCCACTTATGCAGCTGCAAATTTGACAACTTGCTCTACTATTAAGTACAATACAGAAGTGGAAGGTGTCCCTGTGTACGTTGTAACTGTGTTTTGTCCTCTTTGTGCACTCCCAATGAAAATATTTGTTAAATACAAAGTGCCTGCCATTTTTGGCATGACTTATTGCTCTTAGTCCAAAGGCAATTTATCAGCGTACCTCCACACATTATCTCCGTGCATTAAAGGACAGATTGCCTTCAGAGCAGAATACTGTAAAAAAGGATCGAGAAGCAACAGCTCATATACTTGCACATTCAGAAAGTGAAATTACCACAAAAGGATGTATATAATGTGTTTTAAAATAACACTGATGACAGCAATCACTACCACCTGGACAACAAGACGTAGCTTTAAAATAAAAAATTACCATCTTAAGGCATTGCCTGAAAACCAGACCAGTGTTTACAGATACCTATGCATGGGTATGGATGTGTAATTTATATCCCCTTTCCTTTGCTTTAATCTTGAGCACAGTGTACGTGAAATACTGTTTTGTTTTTTCAAATCTGCAGTGCAATTCAACACGTTGACACCTATACAACAATTATAAAAATTATACTTTGAATAAATTGATATTTTAATGTGCATTGGTTTATCAACCACTAAATGTATTTTAATGCATACCAGATTATTTTAAAAGGAACTCTGTCTACCTCATTAAACCCAAATACCATTTTCCACCTAAGGTATCAGTTTTATTTATACTATCTATAAGGAAAATAGGAAAAAAACCCCAAAATGAAATTACTAGCAGAAAAAAAATCATAAATATCAGTAGAAATTGTGACATAGCATGAAATCATGCTTTTCATATTTCTATAATTTCTGCAGATGGACCATTATTTGGAGAAATCAAAACAGCATAAAAAAGCTTTCACTGCATTGTCTTTGGAGAATGAAAATGTATGTGCCATATTCACAAGCAGAAATTATATTATAGTATATTTCTCTGAGATGACAAAAATGCACATTAATGATTATGGTGGAACATAAAGTATCATATATTACAGCTTTACATCTGAGAGGAGACTTCCTGCATCCAGCTCTGTGATCCCAAGTGCAGAATGTTGAGGTTTTTTTAGCTATCATCAGAAAATAAGATGCAGACTGAACAAGGACACTGAAGTAAAAGCAACTGCACGTATGAAAAATAAGCTCGGCTTTAGTTTATTAACAGATAGGGTTATGAAATCACAGAATCATCTAGGTTGGAAGGGACTTTTAAGATCATCAAGTCCAACCATAAACCTAACACTGCCAAAACCACCACTAAACCATGTCCCTCAGCACCACGTCTGCCTGTCTTTTAAAGACCTCCAGGGATGGCGATTCCACCACTTCCCTGGGCAGCCTGTTCCAATGTTTTATCACCCTTTCAGTGAAAAAAATTTTCCTGATATCCATTCTAAATGTCCCCTGGCACAACTTGAGGACATTTCCTCTTATCACTTGATACCTGGGAGAAGAGATTGACCCCCACGTCTATACTACCTCCTTTGAGGTAGCTGTACAGAGTGATAAGGTCTCCCCTCAGCCTCCTCTTCTCCAGGCTAAACAACCCCAGTTCCCTCAGCTGCTCTTCATAGGTCTTGTTCTTTAGGCCCTTCACCAGCTTCATTGCCCTTCTCTGGACACGCTCCAGCACCTCAATGTCTTAATAATTGGTGTTAGTGGAATTTTTGTATCCAGTAATGCTGTCGGATGAAGTTGGATGACCTAGTGTTTTCACATAACTTTTAAATACCCAGTAGTGTGGATGCAGACTTGAACACTGTGTTGCCAACTGTCAGGGATGCTGAGCAAGCTCATTTTGTGCATGTATGTAAACATGCAGTAAAGTTTCTAGAAGCTTCAAATGCTCACTATCTGTACAGTTCAGCTGTAAAGCTTCCTGCCATAAATCTGATGAGTCTGGGCCAGATCAGACATACTGTATGTGCACTGAATGCAGAGTTTGTATGTGCACAGTAAATCCTCAGTGCCGAGACCAGATGAATTTCCTGCCAATGAGACAGCCATCTGTGGAGGGCAGCTACTTCCATTCCTCCCTGGAAAATCCTCAACAAAAATACAGCAGTCCTGTTGTCAGGGAGCAAACCCAAAAGTAGTGTAGGTAGGAAACATAAATTATATCAGCCTGAAGACTGTTTTAATGATAAACACTCAATTGGTGTATGCAGCTCTTGGGGAAAGAACACTTAACAGCGCCAGCCTGACTAGTCTGATGGATTCCTCTCCATGCAAAACTACAACCACTCCTTGAAACGAAGAACAAATTAAAAAATTCATTGTTTAGTATTCAATTTAGGATTCTAGTCTGCAAAAAAGTGTATTTATTTATTTAACCTTATATTTGATCTAACTTAACTGGACAATAAAAGAAATTGAACACAAATATTAACAACTGAATGACAAAACATGAAAGCCTTGCCATAATCCAGCATTATGTTGCTACCGTACACATTTCACCACCTGGGTCTCGTTAGAGCAATCTAATCTAAGCCATATGTGTAACTGATTTGAGTTGGCTGTTGACCTAAAACATATTACGAAGTACAGTACAGTTTTAATTATTTTAAAGGTTAAAAAAGAGGAAAAATATTTCTAGTTTCATGCCAGCATGCCTTTGACTTTTAGATTAGGATGACATGTCAGCAATTGTAGGACATGTACTTTCCATCTGTTACTGGCAGTTAATTTAAGTCCTAGAACTTTATTATATGACTTAAGGGAGGGAGAGAAGAGAGAGAGAGGAGAGAGAAAGAAAAGACAGAAAAAAGAGTGAGAAAGAGAAAGA